>JAJIBD010005249.1:0-120301 GCA_021461705.1 Cryptotis parvus | reverse complement strand
CAGATTGTTCAGTGCCCTTCACATAATGACATAAGCAAAGAACATTTTATTTCTTTAAAAAATATGCACTATAATAGATACAGCTTGATCTTTACAAAACTTCACATACCCTGTACAAACAGCTGAACTTATAAGCCTGTCTTCCTCATACTTAGCTATGAGCACATAGTCCTATTTTAACAACATAAAATATTGGTGATATGGTCTATTTATAAAACCTTTATATCAAACCTCCCATGATATTCTTGGGGGAAAAACTAATTTAAAAGCATGCTTTAATGGAAATAACAAAAAGTAATCAAAAAATATCTTTTTATATAAAGAACTATGTCTCATCAGCCTTTTTGTGTTTATTTATCTACATAAAGTCTCATGAGCAAACAAGCTTTTTCTGTGTGTCCACATCATCTATTTTTTCCCTTATATATTTTACACACAAAAATATGATTTGGTGGTCATCTATAACACATAAGTTTACTCACAAAGAGAGGTAGGAAAAAAGGAAGATTTTCTTTCTTAAAACCAGAAATATTTCCTGATTTCTTAATGAATATAGGAAAGTTCGAATTGGGTATAGAGGAAGAATGATATTCCAAAATACCAAAATTATATCCTTTCCAAAAAAAGCATACCCTGGGCCATGCATGGATAGTTTCATATATTATTAAAAAATTGACAACATTTTATTCTCCACTTAGCAAGTGAGTTCTATTGAATGTAAAAGGAACAATAATCTTTAAAAAATGTGCAACATGCTAACATATTGTCTATCAATATGCATGGAGTTACTTTCTTATTGTAGAAATTTGAGTTGAAACAAGAGATAGGTGAATAAAGATCGGGCTGTGATTGTCACAGTATTTTTTTATTTAAAATATACATCAAAAACTTTCTCTTGAATTGGACAGATTTTATTCAATAGAATAGTGTGAATACTTTGAAGTTAAAATTTGACACAATTGTTCCAATACATGTGACCACATTTTTGGAATTACATTATCATATATATTCTTTCCATATAGTAAGTGGAACCAATTCTTATATTCAATATTTCAATAAAGGAAGTCAGTATAAACACTGCGTGTGAAAGGACCAGACAAACAAATCAGTGCCAAGCACTTGCTTTGGACTTTGTCAGACCTTACTTGACCTCTGGCACTGTATAAGTTTCCCTAAGTCTCACAAGTACTTATCCATGAGCACAGAGCTCCATGTTAGCCCTGATGTAGTTGAAAAACAACAACAAAAAAAAAATTCCAAATGTAGATTTTTTTTTATTTCTTCTTAGCACTGATGTCCTGTATAAGTTTAGTAAAGCCACCTCAACTTTCCAAACTTTGTATTTCTTATCCTTTTGAAATGCTTTCATCCTGTGCAGGAAGTAGATATCTGTCTTCTCTTTGTTCCCTCCACTCCCAGCTCAGGGTCACAAGGGAGTGTATTGAATGAGTGACTTATGAAAAAGAAAATGAATCAGTGCAACTCCTGAAATCAGCCCTTAAGAGAATCTCAATTTAATACCCGCACACAGAATGGAAAATATTCCTTGAAATTGCCACTGACTGGAATGAGGAGCATGATGATTAAAGACAAAGGAAGACAAAAAAGGAAACGTAATTTAGAATATGGTAACATATAATAAATATATCCATAGCTAAAGTAATTTGGGGCAGGGATAATCTTTCTGGGATTCAATTGAACTGTACAGAGAGGCAGTCAGCATTATGAAAGTGCGTATTTGCATCTTTTCATTAAATAACTTCTGTCTGTGCTGACCCTGCCACCTCCATGTCATATGTGAGATCTTGATAAGGCTGGAAGAAACACACAGGGGCAAAAAGAAATGTCAGTCTCTAGGTAGCTCACAGGAGGCAACTGGTACTCCTATGGCTCTTGTGTACTATCCTTAGCATCCTGCTGTACTTATTTCTTCACTTGTGATAACATTTATATTTCTCCTTCTAGCTTATGAGTACTTTTCTCCCATAATTTCTTCAAATACATTTTTACACAGTTTAACCATCACCATTTTGACATGTTAAACATTACTTTTATAAATTATAAAGTCATGAAAACCATTGAAAATCTCATTCAGTAATCTGAATTCTATAAATCCACATTTGTGCTTTTGATTTGTGTTATAGGTTAAGAATTGTTGGGGCCCTAGCCAGCAGCCCCAGCACAAATGAGGAACTCCTAGATCTTGCCAGACTTCATCCCTGCAGAAAAAGGAGAGGGATGGACTTGGGAGAAACTCTGCCTTGCCACTGCTGCTGAGAAAGGAAAGAAGAAAAATAATGACACTGACACGGAAGCAGTGGGGAGTTCTGGATAGCGGCATTCAGATTTATAAAAGTTTAAGACTTTTATACAATATTTGGGCGGAGGGGGTACAAGCCCACATCACAGAGCATTTGCAAGCTCCTGAGTCATTGTAACATAACAATCTTCCTAACAAATGACAATCACAGATTTAGCATTTGCAAGTAAACATTTGAAAGGTAACAATCATTGATTTACATATCCCTGTGATCAGAGGTCAGAAGACCAGTCACATTCTGCCTCACCTTAGCCTCGGATAAGCACAGATGTTTTGGGTGTAACTTTATGGGCAGGGTCCATTTCTGGGTCCTAGCCTTAGGGTCTTGTGGTGGGAAGATATGCTGGACCCTAAGGCTAGCAGCTCAGAGCCCAACAAAGAATAATTGAGATTGTGACTCAGAGATAGATTGCATGTCTTATTCAAGATTCAATATCTGACACTGAGAAAAGAATGTTAACTTAGTGTCTGAGTGCTTAATACTCAGTGTGTAAGTCCTCAAAATCTTCTGAATCATACATTTAAGTATGTTTAAATGTGTGAATAGATTTGGTATTTTCTATGATGGGTGTCATGTGTATGATGCTGTTATATTCTTTTTTTTTCTTTTTGAGTCACACCCGGCAATGCTCAGGGGTTGATGCTGTTATATTCTGGTCTAAAGTTATTTCCCTTCCATAGAGTATACTCTAGTAATATCAGTCTAGTATCTGAAAACTGTAACATATATGTCTTCACAAAGCTCTCTTAACTGATTAAGTGTCTGTAGGGTGATAAGGCATAGATTTAGTAGTTTAAGAGGTGGCGGGATGGGTGCTGGAACACTGTATGACCAAAACCCAAATATAAACTTTTTAATTGTATATCTTTGTAACTGTAAAAATAAAAAAATTAAAAAAGAAGGCTGATTATCAAAGCCTTCTTATTTATATTCCACTTTTCTTTTGAGGGTGTGCTTTTTTAGGTCACACTCAGCGAAGCTCAGGGTTTACTCTTGGCAGTGCTCAGATGACCATATGGAATGCCAGGAATCTAATCCAGGTCAGCTGCATGCAAGACAAATGCCCAAATGCCCTACCCACAGTACTATAGCTCTGGTCCCAAATTTATTCTTCGTTAATATTACCTATCTTTTACAAAACTTGTCCAATGCCTTTTATTTTATTCTACAGCATATAAAAGTCTCTATCACTTACCAAGTAACTTATGCAGTAAAATATACTGGGGTATTGATAGCTCAAAAGCATATGTATAAATTGACACACAGTGTCTTTAAAATTGTTTTTGTTGTTTTGTTGACACTGATCTCACAGCTTTCTGTCTGGATGACTTTGAACATTATTTTTGCTATGTCTACATTTTTTCTTTTCCAGCACCCTCAGCTTAATCGGGATGTAATTGATATTTGACTTTGAATTAGATGAAAGGTATGTTGACTTGATACATTAATATATTGTCATTGAATGTGTGTTAAAAACAGGGAAAGCAGTAGTCTTAATAGAGAAAATGTTACTATGCTCCTGCTTGACCTACCTCAGTCTCCTCAGGGAAGTTTCCTTTAGGGTTTGTTGGAACCAAGCTGTCTGTGTTTGAGGTGCCCTATATGGTACCTCAAGCCTGTCATAAGTGATTCTTGAGCTCAGAATTAAGAAAAACACTGAGCACTGCCAGATGTGGTCCATCCCCCTGAAAGATTAATAAATCAACTAATCAAAAGCACTAACATATAAGCGGTAAATAAAAGGCACATATATAGTTATGCATATAGATTCTTAAACGGTCATAACATAAACACTGCAATGTGTGAATTTTATCACATATTAAATATTATAAATGTTCCTGTGTAAAGCAACATCAGCACTGGTGGGATTCAGAGCAACCTAGTAGAAGAAAGGGTTTTAAGTTCCCCCACACTTATCAATGGACAGATCAATAAGAAATAATCCTTACTCCATTTTAGACTCATTGCACCTTTATCAAAGATTAAATGATCATGTGTTTGAGGTTGGGTGTCAGGATACTCAATTCAATTCCATAGGTCCACGGGTCTGTTTTTATTCCAATACCATGCTGTTTTAATTACTACTGCCTTGTAGTACAGTTTGAAGTTGGGTAAGGTGATGCCTCCCATCTTCTTTTTCCCGAGGATTGCTTTAGCTATCCTTGGGGGTTATTGTTCCATACAAATTTCAGGATTGTTTGGTCAATTTCTTTTGAAGAATGTCATGGGTATCCTTATAGGGACTGCATTGAATCTGTACAGAGCCTCTAGGGAGTATTACCATTTTGACAATGTTGATTCTCCCCATCCATGAGCAGGGAATATGTTTCCATTTCCTTGTGTCCTCTTTATCTCTTGGAGCAGTGTCTTGTAGTTTTCTTTGGACAGGTCCTTTACACATTTGGGTAAGTTGATTCCTAGGTATTTGATTTTCTGTGGCACAATTGAGAATGGAATTGTTTCCTTAATATCCCTTTCTTCTCTTTCGTTATTTGTATATAGGAAAGCCACTGACTTTTTGCTTGTTGATTTTGTATCCTGCCACTCTACTATATGTGTCTATTGTTTCTAGGAGTTTTTTGGTAGAGAGTTTAGGGTTCTCTAGGTATAATATCATGTCATCTGCAAATAATTATAGCTTGACTTCTTCCTTGCCTATCTGGATGCCCTTGATGTCCTTTTTCTTCTCTGATTGCTATGGCAAGTACTTCCAGTACTATATTGAATAAAAAGAGGTGAGAGTGGGCAACCATGTCTTGTCCCTGATCTCAGGGGGTAGTGCTGTTGGGAAAACTGGGCAGCGACATGTAAAAAAATGAATTTGGACTATATTGAATAAAAGAGGTGAGAGTGGGCAACCTTGTCTTGTCCCTGATCTCAGGGGGAAGTGGTGTTGGGAAAACTGGGCAGCGACATGTAAAAAATGAATTTGGACCTGTGTCTAACACCATGCACAAAAAATCAGATCAAAGTGGATTAAAGATCTCAATATCAGACTTGAATCCATAAAGTACATTGAAGAAAATATAGGAAAAACCCTCCATGACATTGAAGCTAAAGGCATCTTCAAAGATGAACCATCACTAACAAAGCAACTAGAAGAAAAGATAAACATATGGGACTACATGAAACTAAAAAGCTTCTGCACCTCAAAAGAAACAGTGACTAAGATACAAAAAGCAGTCCACAGAATGGGAAAGAATATTCACCCAATACCCATCTGATAAGGGGTTAATATCCAGGATATATCAGGCACTGGTAGAACTTTACAAGAAGAAAACAAACAACCCCATCAAAAAATGGGGAGAAGAAATGAACAGAAACTTCAGCAAGGAAGAAATTCGAATGGCAAAAAAAAACATGAAAAAAAATGCTCATCATCACTAATCATCAGAGAGATGCAAATCAAAACAACAATGAGATACCACTTTACACCACAGAGACTCGCACATATTCAAAAGAACAAGAACAACAAGTGCTGGCATGGGTGTGGGGAAAAGGGGACACTCATCCATTGTTGGTGGGAATGCCGGCTGGTACAGCCTTTCTGGAAAACAATATGGATATTCCTCCAAAGACTAGAAATTGAACTCCCATTTGACCCAGCCATACCACTCCTGGGAATCTACTCTGGGAAGCCAAAAATACGCGCGGAAACACCATCCCTACTTTTTATGTTCATAGCAGCATTATTCACAACAGCCAGAATCTGGAAGCAACCCGAGTGCCCGAAAATCGATGACTGGATAAAAAGCTTTGGTACATCTACACAATGGAATACTATGCAGCTGTTAGGAAAAATGAAGTTATGAAATTTGCCTACAAATGGATGGACATGGAGAAGATTATGTTGAGTGAAATTAGCCAGAAGGAGACAGATACAGAATGACTGCATTTATCTGCATAACATAAATATATGAGTACATATTATGATACCAATATCCAAGGTCAAGTGAAACACACATCAGGAGGTCTTGTCAAAGGTGGAAATTATCACAAACGTGTGGGAGTCAGGAGGCTAGGTAAGACAGAAAATGGAACAATGTGCTAACAATTGTTGAGGGTACTTATGCCAACCTAGAACTGAGCATTAAATAGAGGCAAAATATACACATGACAACCCTTTAATGTATGTTCTGTAATCCATAGTCTGGAGGGGGAAGGTAAAGAGAAAGAGAGAGAAATGGAAAGAAATAAAGAACCTGCCATGGAGGAGGGCTTGGGGGAGGGAACTGGGGATGTTGGTGGTGGGAGATGGGCACTGGTGGCGGGATGGGTGCTGCAACACTGTATGACCAAAACCCAAATATGAACTTTTAATTGTATATCTTTGTAATAGTAAAAATAAAAAATTAAAAAAAAAATAACTAAAAAAAAACCAAAAAATAATACTGTTGGGTCTACTGTTAAACAAAATCAAAAAAAAAAAAAAAAAAAAAAGAAATAATCAATATGGAAATGGTAACCTAAGTGAAATGATTGAAGATTTGTCAATAATATTATGAATATTATTTATGTTATGCAATGCTATTTACTAATTTTAATCACATTTAGTTATGTATAGTTGTGTGCTATATTAAAAATATTCTATAATGTTATGTATTATAGTATTATTTAATAATTTGCATGAATGCAGTTTCTGTTATAAACTTACTATTTTTGACTGAAGATAAAATAATCAAGAGACTTTGTAAAATTATAGTTAGTTATGTAAATATGATAAAAACTCATACTGTGGTTTAACATTGTAGCTGACCTAATCTATTGCTTTCTAACCTTATGGGATGAATGAGTGATCTTCATGGGAAACCCAAATATGCTTGAGACTAATGCTTCTTGGAGAACCTAGAATATTTATCTTAATGATTGAATTTTTAAATATTTAAATATGAAAAATTAGAAAGAAGAGGAAAGTTTTCTGATGAGTAAATATTACTAACAATTACTAATATTTTTCTGAGGTAGATCTTGTCGGACCTGGTGGCCCTGCCGGGCAGGCTGCCCACGGGCCAGCACAGGGCCTCACGGAAGGCTGGGGAGGCTGGCGCTCGGCCTGCGCTGGGCCTAGCTGACCATGGAACCCCGAGGAGGGCAGATGGGTTTTGGGAGTGGGCCCGTCGCCTCTGAGGGGTCCCGAAGCAGCCAGATGTGACTCGCCCACCACACTAGCCACCTATGTTTGCTGTCCGACGCTGCGAAACGGCCTCAGACCAGATCAACAGAGCAAAGCCAGTTCGAGCCCAGGTAGGCGGCTCCAAGAGGCGGGAATCACCGGGAAGTCGTCAGTGGAGGCGTGGTGGTCCCTTCCCCCTCCATCTTGTCGGACCTGGTGGCCCTGCCGGCGAGCCGCCCTTACGGGCCAGCAGGGGGCCTCACGGAAGGCTGGGGGAGGCTGGCGCTCGGCCCTGCGCCGGGCCTGGCTGACCATGGAACCCCGAGGGAGGGCAGATGGGTTTTGGGAGTGGGCCCGTCGCCTCTGAGGGGTCCCGGAAGCAGCCAGATGTGACTCGCCCACCACACTAGCCACCATGTTTGCTGTCCGGCCGCTGCGAAAACGGCCTCAGACCAGATCAACAGAGCAAAGCCAGTTCGGGAGCCCAGGTAGGCGGCTCCAAGAGGCGGGAATCACCGGGAAGTCGTCAGTGGAGGCGTGGTCGCCCCTTCCCCCTCCATCTTGTCGGACCTGGTGGCCCTGCCGGCGAGCTGCCCACGGGCCAGCACAGGGCCTCCACGGAAGGCTGGGGAGGCTGGCGCTCGGGCCTGCGCCGGGCCTAGCTGACCATGGAACCCCGAGGAGGGCAGATGGGTTTTGGGAGTGGGCCGTCGCCTCTGAGGGGTCCCGGAAGCAGCCAGATGTGACTCGCCCACCACACTAGCCACCATGTTTGCTGTCCGGACGCTGCGAAACGGCCTCAGACCAGATCAACAGAGCAAAGCCAGTTCGAGCCCAGGTAGGCGGCTCCAAGAGGCGGGAATCACCGGGAAGTCGTCAGTGGAGGCGTGGTCGTCCCTTCCCCCTCCATCTTGTCGGACCTGGTGGCCCCTGCCGGGGAAGCTGCCCACGGGCCAGCACAGGGGCCTCCACGGAAGGCTGGGGAGGCTGGCGCGCGGCCTGCGCCGGGCCTAGCTGACCATGGAACCCCGAGGAGGGCAGATGGGTTTTGGGAGTGGGCCTGTCGCCTCTGAGGGGTCCCGGAAGCAGCCAGATGTGACTTCGCCCACCACACTAGCCACCATGTTTGCTGTCCGGCGCTGCGAAACGGCCTCAGACCAGATCAACAGAGCAAAGCCAGTTCGAGCCCAGGTAGGCGGCTCCAAGAGGCGGGAATCACCGGGAAGTCGTCAGTGGAGGCGTGGTCGTCCCTTCCCCCTCCATCTTGTCGGACCTGGTGGCCCTGCCGGCGAGCTGCCCACGGGCCAGCACAGGGCCTCACGGAAGGCTGGGGAGGCTGGGCGCTCGGCCTGCGCCGGGCCTAGCTGACCATGGAACCCCGAGGGAGGGCAGATGGGTTTTGGGAGTGGGCCCGTCGCCTCTGAGGGGTCCCGGAAGCAGCCAGATGTGACTCGCCCACCACACTAGCCACCATGTTTGCTGTCCGGACGCTGCGAAAGCGGCCTCAGACCAGATCAACAGAGCAAAGCCAGTTCGAGCCCAGGTAGGCGGCTCCAAGAGGCGGGAATCACCGGGAAGTCGTCAGTGGAGGCGTGGTCGCCCCTTCCCCTCCATCTTGTCGGACCTGGTGGCCCCTGCCGGCGAGCTGCCCACGGGCCAGCACAGGGCCTCAACGGAAGGCTGGGGGAGGCTGGCGCTCGGCCTGCGCCGGGCCTAGCTGACCATGGAACCCCGAGGAGGGCAGATGGGTTTTGGGAGGGGCCCGTCGCCTCTGAGGGGTCCCGGAAGCAGCCAGATGTGACTCGCCCACCACACTAGCCACCATGTTTGCTGTCCGGACGCTGCGAAACGGCCTCAGACCAGATCAACAGAGCAAAGCCAGTTCGAGCCCAGGTAGGCGGCTCCAAGAGGCGGGAATCACCGGGAAGTCGCCAGTGGAGGCGTGGTCGTCCCTTCCCCCTCCATCTTGTCGGACCTGGTGGCCCTGCCGGCGAGCTGCCCACGGGCCAGCACAGGGCCTCACGGAAGGCTGGGGAGGCTGGCGCTCGGCCCGCGCCGGGCCTAGCTGACCATGGAACCCCGAGGAGGGCAGATGGGTTTTGGGAGTGGGCCTGTCGCCTCTGAGGGGTCCCGGAAGCAGCCAGATGTGACTCGCCCACCACACTAGCCACCATGTTTGCTGTCCGGACTCGCGAAACGGCCTCAGACCAGATCAACAGAGCAAAGCCAGTTCGAGCCCAGGTAGGCGGCTCCAAGAGGCGGGAATCACCGGAAGTCGCCAGTGGAGGCGTGGTCGTCCCTTCCCCCTCCATCTTGTCGGACCTGGTGGCCCTGCCGGCGAGCTGCCCACGGGCCAGCACAGGGCCTCACGGAAGGCTGGGAGGCTGGCGCGCGGCCTGCGCCGGCCTAGCTGACCATGGAACCCCGGAGGAGGGCAGAGATGGGTTTTGGGAGGGGCCCGTCGCCTCTGAGGGGTCCCGGAAGCAGCCAGATGTGACTCCGCCCACCACACTAGCCACCATGTTTGCTGTCCGGACGCTGCGAAACGGCCTCAGACCAGATCAACAGAGCAAAGCCAGTTCGAGCCCAGGTAGGCGGCTCCAAGAGGCGGGAATCACCGGGAAGTCGCCAGTGGAGGCGTGGTCGTCCCTTCCCCCCTCCATCTTGTCGGACCTGGTGGCCCTGCCGGGCGAGCTGCCCACGGGCCAGCACAGGGGCCTCACGGAAGGCTGGGGAGGCTGGCGCTGCGGCCTGCGCCCGGGCCTAGCTGACCATGGAACCCCGAGGAGGGCAGATGGGTTTTGGGAGTGGGCCCGTCGCCTCTGAGGGGTCCCGGAAGCAGCCAGATGTGACTCGCCCACCACACTAGCCACCATGTTTGCTGTCCGGACGCTGCGAAACGGCCTCAGACCAGATCAACAGAGCAAAGCCAGTTCGAGCCCAGGTAGGCGGCTCCAAGAGGCGGAATCACCGGGAAGTCGCCAGTGGAGGCGTGGGCGCCCCTTCCCCCTCCATCTTGTCGGACCTGGTGGCCCTGCCGGCGTAGCTGCCCACGGGCCAGCACAGGGGCCTCACGGAAGGCTGGGGAGGCTGGCGCCCGGCCTGCGCCCGGGCCTAGCTGACCATGGAACCCCGAGGAGGGCAGATGGGTTTTGGGAGTGGGCCTGTCGCCTCTGAGGGGTCCCGGAAGCAGCCAGATGTGACTCGCCCACCACACTAGCCACCATGTTTGCTGTCCGGACGCTGCGAAACGGCCTCAGACCAGATCAACAGAGCAAAGCCAGTTCGAAGCCTAGGTCGCGCAGGCCGCTAGCGGCCGCGGTCCACTAAAAATAGTGAAACAGTAATGTCTTTTAATGCATTGCAGTCAACGAAGAGCAGGAAAGTTTGTTGGGAAGGAGATATAAAGAGGAAAGAAATGACATACAGAACTCGCCAAGTGGTTGAGGTGCGGGAGCGGGGAGGGAGGTGGGGTCATTGGTGATGGGAGATGGGTTTGGGCGGAGGGTGCGTGGTTGGAACACTGTAGAACCAAAGCTCTACCTAGCATCTTTCAATAAAAAAAAAAGGTGGAATCTTCCACAAACATGTGGGAATAGTGGTTGGGTAGGACAGAGAAGAGAACAGTGTGCTAATATTTGTCAAAAATGATAATACCAGTCTAGAACTGAGCATTGAATATAGGAAAAAAAGATATACATGATGATCTCTGAATGTATGTATTGCAATCCACAATGTGTAAGAGAAGAGATAAAGAATTTGCCATAGAGGCGGGCTGGGGAGGGGGAGGGAAGTGGGGACATTGGTGTTGGGAAATGGGCACTGGTAGAGGGATGGGTGCTGGAACACTGTATGACGGAAACCCAAACATGAACATCTTTGTAATTGTATATCACGTGGCGGTGTAATAAAATATTTAAAAAAAAAAATATTTTTCTGAGGTACAAATTCTGATTAAAAGTGAATTAAACAATAAAAAATAATAAATGAACTAAATAAAAAGTGAATTAAACAAAACAAAACAAAAAATGTAAATTAAACAATGTAGAGGTGTGTTTCTTCTTTTTCTCATACATGTAAGAAATTAGTAATACCTTGCATCAAAATTATGAGGACCTAAGTTCCTTTTATTTTATTCATTCATTATCCTCAATTAATAGCCTTTGTACCATATCCAAAAGGTTACAAAATCCTAATCATGAAATATGAATATTGACCTTCAAACAACAGAGGAATAGGTGAACCAGATGCAGTATAATTATTTTTTTGTTTATTATTTTTTCATTGCGTATACCACCCTTTGATTTTTATGTTTTTTGTTTTAAATGTTTTTATTATACCACCGTGAGATATGCAGTTACAAAAATATTCGTATTTGGGTTTCAGTCATACAGTGTTCCAGCACCCATCTTTCCACCAGTGTCCCAGTGCCCATTTTCCACCACCAATGTCCTCTGATTCCCTCCTCCCTCAGCCTGTGTCTTTGGCACACACTTTATCTCTTCTTCTTTCTCTCTGTCTCTCTCTGTCTCTGTGTCTGTCTCTCTCTCGCTTTCTCCCTTCTTTTACACATTCTGGCTTGCAATACATACATTTAGAGGTCATCATATATATGTGTTTGCCTACTTTCAATGTTAGTTCTACACTGGTATTATCATTTACATTAATTATTAGTACACTGTTCCTTTCTTTGTCTTACCTAACCTCTGACTCCCACACATTTACAGTAGGTTCGACCCTTTGGCAAGACTGCCTGATCCATGTTTTTCCTGGACTTGAATATTGATATCATACTGTTTTTTTTATAAGGTGCAAATAAATGCAGTCATTCTATATCAGTCCTTTTCCTTCTGGCTAACTTCACTCAACATGATCCTCTCCATGTCATTCATTTATAGGCAAATTTCATAACTTTATTTTTCCTAAAAGCTGCATATTATTGCATTGTGTAGATGTACCACAGTTCCTTTATCCAGTCATCTGTTCTCAGACACTTTGGTTGTTTCCAAATTATGGCTGATGTGAATAGTGCTGCTATGAACATAGAAATGTAGATGGTGTTTCCACTGTGTGATTTTTTGCCTCCCGGAATATTCCCAGAAGAGGTATTTCTGGATCAAATGGGAGCTCAATTTCTAGTTTTCCAAAAAGGCTGCACCAGTTAACATCCCCAACAACGATGGATGAGAGTCTATTTCTCCCTGCATCCTCAAAAGCACCTGTTGTTTGTACTCTTTTGGATATATGTTAGTCTCTGTGGTGGGAGATGATATCTCATTGTTGTTTTGATTTGCATCTCTCTGATAAGTAGTGATTATGAGCATTTTTTCATATGCCTTTTGGCCATTCAAATTTCTTCCTTTCGAGGTTTCTGTTCATTTCTTCTCCCCATTTTTTGATGGGGGCTGGCTTTTTTTTTGTAAAGTTCTACCATTGCCTGTTATATCACGGATATTAACCCCTTTTAGACCTCATAATACAACAATGAGAAAATGGACTTCATATAAAAGTGGCTTTGGTATGAATTAATTAATTTTTAACACATTCTTCCGCAGATCTGTGAATATATGTCTAATATATAATATATATACACACTAAATGAATGAAAGATATTCATATCAAAGATGAATTTTGACATCATATTTATATAGCAGCTATATAAATACCAAGAACTAGAAAATCAGAGATCATGAACATAATTATATATTTCTTTTTGTACATGCTAGTTATAGGTTGAAACATCTAGAAAAAATTTATGTTTTTGAAATCTTAAAGAAACATTTTGGATAAATGCAAAAGTGCAAATGACATTTACATAAAACATAATTACATCATGTATCTTTAATCATAAGTTCTATTTTAATAGACTACACAGAATCATGTATCTTAGCATACTAATCAACTGACTCATTGGTACTGAATGAGGACACAGATTTTGATGTCCCTAATGTTTTAATGGAAACTAGAAACTCTATATGCAAGAGCTTGTATCTTTTTCACTGAAAGGGAGTTAGGCAAGAAGGAGTGAAATAACTCATAAGAAAAAAAAAACAACCTTAAAGCTGAAGTATTCGTATTAAGCTATTAGCACTTCATTTTGATCAAGGCATAAATAAAAATAAAAGATAATGGAAGTTTAATGGGAAAATAGATTATGGAGGACCTTGGATGCTATGTTAAGTAAAAAATAGAGACCAATGTAAAACCATTTAAAGACTATACTCAATCAGTGAGATAATACTAAATAGCGTAAATGGATGGAATACAGTCAAGATGGGCATGTTAGCTAAGATATCATGATAGTTTAAGATTCTGACACTTTCTGGCCTATAGAAAAATCATGTGCAACAAAATATCTATCCAGAACAAGTTTGAAGATAATCACCAGGACACACTTCTCTCTGGGTTAAAGTTTCTCTTTATAGAACATCTATCCAAATCGTGAGAATATATTGAAAGTATAGAGTTTATGAGAGACTTTTTATTCAGACACCTATTTAAATGCCACCAGTAACTTAATCTTTCTACTCAAACATGAAGTAAGTCAAGAGCAGAAATTGTTTTCTCTAACCTTTCCCTTTTTAAAGGTTGCCATGTGATTACAACATTTATTTCTAAAATGACAGTTTCGGGTCCCCAAGTGAAAATAAACCAAGCATTCTGTTCCAGCAAAGCACCTTTCTGAAATTTACACACAGAAGAATCAAATTGTCCTTTCCCCGTGTAAATTAAGTCCTCCTGAAGCATCAGAGCATTACTCCATAAATTATTTTGGAATTTCGAAGGCAAACTTAATGCAGTTACAAATGTGTAACAATGGTAGTGTTTGATTGAGCACTAACTGACTGGTACAGTTGGTTGAGCTTAGTGTACTCTTGAACATTGAACACCATCCTCCACTAGAGTATTCTGCTATATTGCCAAATAATTACTTACTATAATATAAAATGATCACTCACTAGAAAACGAGCTGTTTGAGGCAAGGAAAGTGAACAGCAGTTGAAATAACTGTAGTTAATTGTTTTGAGTCATTTAAGAGAACTAATTTTAAATGTTGCAAGGAAATGTTTATTATATAATAAATATCACACATTTGAATTCATTATCATATTTAGATTGTTACAGTAACAATCTGAATTTGATACAATTATTTCATAATCAAAGATGAATCCAAAGACTGAAATTTTTATATGGTTGAATTCTAATCACATATTTAGCAATGTATGAGCAGACTAAAATGTAGGTGATGTGATTCAAGTTCATCTTACGAAATAATTTTATTGATCAGAATCAGATACATTTCATTATCAAAGATGATTCTTAATACTTTTCAAACAAGCATGACAATTATTACCCTTTATGCATTACAAATTAAAAAGAATGTTAAGTAACTTGTTTCAAATGTCTTCCCTAATTCTATAGATAGGATTTGTTTGCAAATAGTTTTGTTCTTTTATTTTAGGAATGATATTATGTTCAATAGTCAGTACAACATTAGCTAGAAAGAATATTATGGTGTTTATATTTTATTCATCTATGATATCAACAAATTGTAGAAAACAGCATTTATTCAACAAAATATTGAATTTTTCTGTCAAAGGTTTCAGCTATATTTAAACAACCCTCTGAACACATCAATGAAAATTTTAGAATAAATAAAATTAGCACTGAACTACATCAGCAAGACAATTAGAAAGATAAATTATTCTAATAAAACAGAGAACCATCAGTAGTATTCTATGGCAAACACTGAAAGTCCTTCCCCCAAGATCAGGTACAACGCATGGATGTACATGTTCATCACTGTATTTAATATAGTCTTACCATCCGTTGCCATAGTAACAAGACAAGAAAAAGAAATGCAAGAAACGAGGCAGACAAAAAAAAGGCAAGCAAGCGTTATCTTCATATGTCATTATATATATATATAATGACATATGAAGATATATATATTTATAGATTTATATATTATAGACTTTTCAGGGTATTATATATTATATATGATATATAATATATCATATATTATTAATATTATATTGAATAAATTCAATATTATATATGTAATATATATATTAATGTTATCTTAACATTAATATTATATTGAATAAATTCAATATAATATTAATGTTAAGATAACATTAATATTATATATTATATAATCTTCATTTTTCAGGGTATTATATATAATATATATTATATATATTATATATAATATAATATATATATAATACCCTGAAAAATCTTCCAAAAATATATCTTAGAGAGAAATAAAGTAGTATAACAAAATAGCAACTCACAAAAATCAATACTCAAAGTCTGGTGCATTCCTATATGCAAAGAATGTGCTAGAAGAGATGGGGATCAGAAAAATCAAGTTCATTTTAAGTAGTGCACCCCAAACATCGAATTCATATGAATCAACTTAAGAAAAGATGGGGGAAATCCTCTACAATAAATATATATTGTATATATATACAATATATATTGTAAGTAATTATATATATTATATATAATTTATATATATATATATATATATATTACTTATGACAGAAATTGAAGAGTATCACTTGTTTTCCTGTTGTTCATCGATTTGCTTTGAGGGCGCCAGTAACATCTCCATTCAGTGGGAATGAGGTCGATTATTGTTACTGTTTGGGGCTTATTGAATACCCCCATGGGTATCTTGTCAGGCTCTGCCATGGCTCTGGGTTCTTCCCAGGAGGCTCAGTATTTTTCTATACAGACCATCCACCATCCAGGGCCCATGGCGCAGAGCCCTGGGTGTAGACATGCCTGTATCCTGTTTGCCACCTGCCAACACAGCCGGGAACAATGGAAGAGTGCATCAGAAAATGGAAAAAAAATCCCATATTCTTGTATTGTAATCATAATACTATCAAAATGTTTTTTGCCCTAAAGTACTGCACAGACATAATGCCATTCCCATCAAAAAGACTAATGATATTCTAAAAAGGAATGAAAATGAAATCTACTCAAATATTTACAGTAATATGAAACTCCAAAAATAGTTAAAGCTACCCTGAAAAAGAATAAGGGGAGTACCTCACCCACTATGTGGTTTCTCTGGCACCAATATTCCCTAATTTGATCTACATTTTAAAGCTATCATAATCAAGACAGCAAGTTTCTGCACCTCAACAGAAAACTGGGACTAAGATACAGAGATAGCCACTGGGATTGTAGAAATTATTCACCCAATACCTATATGAAAAGAGATTAATAACAAAGACATACATGACACTGGTAGAAATTTACAAGAAAAAATAAACTCCACCAACATCTGGGGAGAAGAAATGAACAGAAATTTCCTCAAACAAGAAATTCAAATGGCGAAAAGGACTTATGAAAAATGTTTGATGCCACTCATCATCAGGGAGATGCAAATCAATACAATAATGATATATCATCTCACACTAGAGAGACTGGCACACACTCAAAAGAATAAGAACAACCAGTGCTGGCCTGGATGTGGGGAAAAGGGGCTCTCATTCATTGCTGGTAGTAATGCCAACTGGTCCAACCATTTTGGTAAACAATGTGGATATTCTCAAAAACTAGAAATTGAGCTCCCATTGGACCTAGCTATACCACATCTGACAATATGTCCTGAGAACCCATAAACACACAGCAGAAATAACATCTGCATTCATATGTTCATCTCAACAGTTTTAACAATATCCATAATCTCCATAATCTGGAAACAACCTTGGTGCCAAGAACAGCTGGCTGGATTAAAAATGAATTGGGAGAACAGTACCTGCCATAGCAGTTTGGGGGGACTTGGGGTGGTCAGAGGGGGAAACTGGAGCACTGGTGCTGGGATGGTCCACTGTATACTGGTGAAGGGATTGTGTTGGAACAGTGTATGACTGCAACTCAATCATGAACATCTTTGTAATGATCTAATTTACAATGATTCAATAAACTAAAAAAAATAACTAAATTGAGAAACTAATAAATGACTTTCACCAAAGAAAATAAAACTTTATTGTTTTAGAATAAAATTTTATTTCATGATAAAATCAACACATTTTTATGCAAAAACTGAGACTTTTTTTATTATTTACTCTTTGTGACATCCAAATTTAGGATTAAAAGATTATTAAGAAATCCATAATGTTGAACATATTTTCAATCTAAAGTTATGCTCTTGTAAGGCAAAAATTTAATAGATACAAATGTTCAAATTAAAATATATTTAAAAGATACACCATTAATAAAATAATTGACAAAATAATCAGACAAGCAGAATTTAGTGACAAAATAAAATAATAACTAGCTATAAAGAGAAACACAAATATTATTTTAATCTCCTTTTTCCTTTTTGGTCTTCCAGGTAATGCTTAAAGATCACAGATAGGGGGCCATGCTTGGAAATACTTTAACAACAAGGCTATATAGTTATACTCAGATTCTCTGGTGCCAGGAACACCCAATTCCACCTTTGGAGATGAATGGAGGGCTATTTGGTACAAAGAATTAGCCTAAATTACTTAGATGCAGTGCACACAGCCTTGACTCCTATGCTATCCCTTCAACCCATACGATTTTTTGTTGGGGAGTTGTTTTATTAAAATTGATTTTTACTGGTAGACTAACGCAGTCACCATTTTATAGTTGACAATATCCACATCATCAAAGGAAATTAAATATTTATGAGCTAAGCATTCATTCCTGAAATTAGAAGAAAGGAAAAAAAATAAAGAACAAATGTAATAGTGATGATGATGAATGAGAGCAGCAATTCATCAAATAAAAAATATGTTCAACAGTTAGAATGAAAGGTTTTTTCTTTTTTGCTTTTTTGGGTCAAACCTGGCAATGCTCAGGGATTACTCCTGGCTCTGCACTCAGGAATTACCCCTGGCAGTGCTCGGGAACCATATGGGATGCCAGGGATAGAACCCGGTTCGGCTGCATGCATGGCAATTGCCCTACCCGCTGGACTATCGCTCTGACCCAAATGAAAGTATTTCTATACTAACATAATACTGTTCCTGAACAAATCATGAGTAAGGATTACATTTTATCAAAAATGACATGAATATATTTTAAAAACTAAATTTAAAATAAGAATTTTAAAAATAAGAGTTAAAAATTAAGGATAATAATGTAAGAAATTTCAAAGTCTGAGGAACTGTTGGGGGTCAAAAATAACAGAGCGGGTAGAATAAGGCCAATGCTATAATGTAATATCTCTGGCTCCTCAGACCTCCAAGCCCTGCCAAAAACTGATCTCTGATCAGAGAATCCCTTGAGTCAAACAGTTAAGTAAAGTTGATTACGCCAAGTTCCTAAAGATTTTTTGAGTAATGGTAAAAATAAATTCATACTTAGCATAGAGACAACACTAATTACTGGTTTTCTTCAACCTAACAGAAAGGAGGCGAAAGAATATCACTAAACATATTTCGGTCTTTAGCAAAATTTAAATAACAAAACTAGTCAAGGACATTATGTAAGCTAAAGTGGAAATGAATACCACAGATAGACATTAAAATAAAACTGGTAATAAAATATTAGCTCTATAATTTCAGAATAAATTTAATATCTAAGAGTGCATGATTACTTGACCTAATTTCTAGAACGAAAAAAATAGTTTCTTTATTTGGAATTTAATTAGTATAATTCAACATAGAAATAGTATAAAGGGATAACTATATCTCATTTGTTTAATGGGTGTAGGAAAAAGTTTGAGTAAAAAAAATCAACCATCAAAACCTCTTAATAAATTA
Source organism: Cryptotis parvus (assembly GCA_021461705.1). NCBI lineage: Eukaryota > Metazoa > Chordata > Mammalia > Eulipotyphla > Soricidae > Cryptotis > Cryptotis parvus. Next base: position 101,111 of record JAJIBD010005249.1, on the reverse strand, counting down.
ATAGGATATATATGTCTATATGTGTGTATATATATATATACATATATATCTATAAGTATGGACAAGTGTTCTACACAAATTTTCAGAGCAAATTCCTAAAGTTAAATATTAAAATCATAGTAAAAAATTAAAATAGCAAGATGTTTGGTTAAAACATACATGATTGAAACAATCACTTTGATCCAATTTGGAATGAAAATGGCCATCCTGTCAGAAACAACTAAAGAATACTTAAAACATTTAATGCTGTCATTGGCAAGGCAAACATCTTAACTATGTCTCCAACCCTAAGTGTTTATTCTATAAGTTGTGGTACATCACACAATCACTGTCACTGTCTTCCCGTTCATCATCGATTTGCTCAAGCAGGCCCCAGTAACATCTCCATATGTCCTGTCTCATGCTAGTAGAGCCCAAGGCATCTGCTTGCTCCAGGAACATAAATAGCCATTTCGGAATGAGGTCTATAATTGTTACTGGTATTTGGCATATATATCAAATACAACACTGGTAGCTTGCCAGGCTCTGCCGTGCAGGTAGCATACTCTTGTAGGCATCTCTAAGTCCAGCATTTATTGATGAACCGCGGCCGCTGATAGGCTGGTCTGCTGGGTGGAGGTCTGACGAAAGAGAAGTCCGGATGTGGAAAATGGAGGCCCTCATGGAGTGGGGGGGTCGTCTGGCTTGTTACGTAGGCTCTGCTGGGGTGGTGGGCCAGGGCTAGAACCCACCATCCCTCCCGGGCGCCTCGTGAGCGGCTGGTCACAGGGAGAGCCAGTAGCAGCTCTGCCCCATGTCTGCGAGTCTCACATCACACAATAAAAAATATTATTTGGAGGTAGTAGATATAACAGAGGAGTAGAAATATATGTTAATTGTTAATTGAAAGCTAAGAAAGTAAATGTTCTTATCTTATAGAGTATATAATAACTTATTTTTCACTGTATCACTGTATCACTGACTTCCCGTTCATCATGGATTTGCTCGAGCGGGTCCCAGCAACATCTCCACATGTCCCGTCTCATGCCAGTAGAGCCCAAGGGTATCTGCTCGCTTCAGGAACACAAAGAGCCTCAATCCATTCCGGAATGAGGTCTATAATTGTTACTGGCATTTAGCATATCAAATACAACATGGGTAGCTTGCCAGGCTCTGCCGTGCAGGTAACTTATTTTTAAGATCCTTAAAATTAATGATAGTCTTATAGAATGTACCTCTTAGTCTGAGGAATTTAATATTAGCTCAAGCTAAAGAGTATTAAAATTTTATTTATTTTTGATTTTTAAAAAAATTTATTATACCACCGTGAGACATACAACTACAAAGTATTCATAATTGGTTCTTGGTAATACAGTATTCCAGCTCCCATCCCTCCACCAGTGCCCCATTTCCACCACCAATGTACCCCACCCCATCCCGCCCACTCCCAGGCTGCCTCAATAGCAGGTAGCCCTGCTTCCTCTCTTTCTCTCTCTATCTCTCTCTTTCTATCTCTGCATCTCTCTCCCTCTTATTTTACACATTGTGGCTAGCCCTGCAGATATTTAGAGTTTATCACTTAAGTAAGAGTATTAAAATTTTAGAAAACTTTTGGCAATGTCACAGATCTTTGATGTACAGGGAAAAATCAGATATATTTTAATAAGCAGAATAGGAAAACATATTATTTTAATTAAGGTAAATATGGGACAACTTTTTCATCACAGAATAAAAAAAGTAAAATTATTAGACAGTTTTCCTAAAGCAATGCATGTTCAAATATATAAATATATGTATGGATGGTTGATGGTCTGACGTAGAAAAGACTGGGACCCTGGGATGAACCCAGAGCCAAGGCATAGTCTGGTGAGCTACCCATGGTGTATTCAGTGTGCCAAAAATGGTAACTATAATGGACCTCATTCCCAACGAATGAAGATATTACTGGTGCCCACTCCAGCAAATCAATGAACGGGAAGACAAATGATACAGGTGAAGTGATGTCATGAAGTTACTATAATAAAAGCAAGAGTTACCATAATAAATGTCTCACACTCATTTATAAAATTATAATCAAGTAGATTGTAAGGAAGGCAAAGTTCTAACATTTATTGGTCAGGTACTAACTCTAAGTCAAAAGTATCACATAAAAATAAAATGTTTTACATTATGTATTTTAAAACACATAGGAAATACTAAAACAATCACACTTACAGATTCATTAATACTTGGATAATTATTTTATTTATTTATTTATTTATTTGATTATTTATTTATTTATTTGCTTTTTTGGGTCACACCTTGCGACACTCTGGGGTTACTCCTGGCTCTGCAAGCAGGGATTACTCCTGTTGGTGCTTAGGGGACCATATAGGATGCCGGATATCAAACCCAGGCCAGCGCAGGCCGGCCACCTGCAAGGCAAATGCCCTACCTGCTGGGCTATCGCCGGCCCTGGATAATTATTTTAAATCCAAAGAATATTCTTATTTAAGAATGGTAGAGTTGATATACTCAAACCATAAGACCACTTTAGGCAGTTAGACCAATGTTTTACTTTTTTACACACAAGTAATGGTCTATTTTTGACCCTCCTTGATAAGATGATCAACTGTGTTCAGGACGGTCTAGAGGCCTTCCAATGTTCTGTTCTGACCCATAATTCCTAAAACTGGCCTATGCAGGCCTGTGCAGATGCCTTCAGAATTGGCCCAGCATCATATGCATCCGATTACTTTGCTGCACAAGTCCTAGAATATGTCATGCTACTTCATTTTCTGACATCAATTAAATTGTTTTATGTAGAAAGTGTCCCCTAAGAATGCTAGATGGGTTTCTCTATGAGAAAACTTTTGCAGTGTCTATCTCTCCAGTGGATTCTCTATCAACAAACTGATTGAGCCCTGGCTAAACTATCCTGATCTCCTAGTAAATTATTTTTACCAGACTCAGACATAGCAAGTTCTGGGTTCCAACCCTTCATCCTATCACTTTAATATTTCCACTTGACAGTAGGGTATTTGACTTACACACAGTCAAGCAGGGTTCTTGTAGTTTTAATATATACATTTGTTTGTGTTAAATTAAGAAATTCAAGAAACAGAGGTAAAATTATAGTTTATCATCATTTCCCTTGTTTTTTCCAAAACAAAGTTAATATGTGAAAGAAAAAAAATCCTATTTTTAGTTATTTATCTACTGTCTCTCTCTCTCTCTATTGACACTACTCTATCATATATCATTCTTTTCATCATAGCCCATATAAGAAAGCTACTGTTTTTAGCATACCTAACAAGCTCATGAATGTAAAATATAATCATGCTTGTTAGGTATGCTAAGTTCTGAATATCAAAACTCTTTCTTATGTTTCTGGATATGTGTATTAATCTGTAGAGGAAAGGAAAAAAAGTCTCACATAAAATAACTTGGAATTGAATTACCATTTAATTGATGACTACATTAAGTAGTCCTTATTTATTTCTGTCTTAGCTTCTGCATTAAAATTGAAGAGAACAATATTTACCACCAAATGCTCTTATGAAGAGGGCCGCCATTTTCCACATCCAGACCCCCTCTCATCAGAACTCCACCCAGCAGAAGACCCACCCTGCAGCAGTCTTTTTCAAGTCTGGCCCAGGTATGCTGATCCAGAGACTCTCAGACATGGGGCAGGGCTGCTACCAGCTCTTCCTGTATCCAGCCGATCATGAGGCACCCGGGAGGGACGTTGGGTTCTAGCCCTGGCCCGCTACCCCAGCGGAGCCTCACAAGAAGCCAGACGACCCCCTCCATGAGGGCCGCCATTTTCCACATCCAGACTCCCTCTCGTTAGAACTCTACCCAGCAGAAGAGCTGATCACAGCCCGGCTCGCACGGCCACTTGGAGCTGTGCTGTTCATCAATAAATGCTGGAGATCAGAGGAGATTACAATAGTATGCCACCTGCATGGTAGAGCCTGGCAAGCTACCCATGACGTATTTGGTATGCCAAATACCAGTAATAATTATAGACCTCATTCTCATGACCTGATGGAATGGTTTGAGGCTTTTATGTTCCTGGAGCAAGCAGATGCCCTTGGGCTCTACTAGCATGAGACAGGACATATGGAAATGTTACTGGTGCCCGCTTGAGCAAATCAATGATGAATGGGAAGACAGTGATACAGTGATACAGTTCGTATGAAGAATAAAAAGACATGTTAGATATGTAGCACTTAACATCTCGTAGGTATGGAGTATTTAATAATTATTTACTCTTCATGAAGATGTCACTCTAGTAAATTAATTAACATGATTTATATTTAACAAAAATAAATTTCTTATATATTTATTTTGAGATATATTTAATTATTCTTATATATTTATTTTATTTTAAGTAAAATAATTTTGAACGTTGAAATATTATTATTTTGAAGATGGTCAATAATTGATGTGACTTAGAAGTCTGTTAAGAATGTATGTTTTGTAACAATCACTTTTGTTAATCAAGGTGTCCTCCAAGTGCTTAAAGCGTTTTACACGAGAAAGTTTCAAAATACTATAGGTGTTAAGAGCACTTTAATAATAATATGTAACTAACAAATGGCATGGCATAAGAAGAAAAATAATCATCCAGGTAGCACATCTTCCTTTACCATGTGTGTGTGTGTGTGTGTGTGTGTGTGTGTGTGTGTGTGTGTGTGTACTAGCAAAATGCTTAACTTCAATACTCAGTTTCCTGAGTAATTTAAGAATGGTAGACTTGATACCTTCAAACCATAAGACCACTTTAGCAGTTAGACATTTATTTTCCTTTGTTTTTAAGTGGGAAAAGATATGTTTTTGACCCAAGTTTATATTCGCATCGATAAAATTGAGACAATATCACTTGTCATTTGTCACTTGTCCATTGTTCATTGATTTGCTTGAGTGGGCACCAGTAACATCTCCATACGTCCTGTAATGTGCTAGTGTAGACGAAAGGCATCTGCTTGCTCCAGGAATACGAAGAGCCTCAGACCATTTCTTCAGGTCATGGGAATGAGGTCTTTAATTGCTACTGGTTTTTGGCATATCAAATAATACACCAGTATCTTGCCAGGCTCTGCCATGCAGGTGGTATACTCTCAGTAGTAGGCAAGTTCTAGCCCTGGCCCGCCATCCCACTAGAGCCTCACAAGAAGCCAGAGGAATCCCTTTGTTGGGGAATGCCGCCTGGTCCCCAACAGTGCTGGGAAGCAAGTTCCCTCCTACCTCCAAAGCCGGCTGGGAATGGATGAAGACTCAGGAATCTGGCGTAGGTTTTAAAATGCTTTACTTATCACAGATTCAGGCATACAAATAAATCAGCAATAGGAAAAACCCTGTGCTTAGGATTCCCGGCTAGAACCCCAGCCACGTGTAGGGAAAGATGGCGGCCACCATGTGTTAAGGCCCTGTAAAGAGGAGACAAAGACAAGACTCCCAAGAAGAGTGCAAGCCCCAAAAGAGAGCCCAAAAAGAGAGCGAGAGGGAGGAAGCAGGCTGGTTTTATACCCCTGCAACTCAGACCTCCCTCTATTATGGGAAGCAGGAAGGATCAAATGCCCTCAGATAATTTCTCCCAGCACCTCACCTAGGCCCTTTTATATACTAATGTTTTGAACCAAGATCTGCCTTGAAATGCCTTTATACTGTAGAGAAGGGGGTTTCTGAGATGGTATGTCTGTACCAAAAACTAATACTAATGCCAGTTAAATATTTCTCCAGGCCTTCACAAGAGTCTCGTCTACTTCATGGTAATTTTGTATTTTAGTTGCCTTTTGAGTTATCAGAGAGCCATGCTTGCTTGCTTGGAGGCAAACAGCATTTCTCTCTGGTCTAATTACTTAGAGATCCAATGTGGCCAGGCAAATATGCTGGTAAGATCTAGCTAGTCCCACGATGATTGTGATAGCATGAGAGAATATTTATATCAGCCAATACAGAATACATGGTCAGATAAACTGCCACATTTAAACTACCTGCCTTATCTATGAAGTGATTTACAGGAGGCAATCCAGGGCAGATGCAGAGGCTTTTAAGTTTTTAGGTGTCCTGTAACATCCCTCACCACCAGGGCCACCATTTTCAACATTCAGACTCCACAGCTCTTCAGAGCTCCACCTAAGAAAAAAATAACAATTTCTCCCCGGTTCATCAGTAAATGCACTAGATGAGAGCCTGCTACTGAGAGATAATAATAACCCCTTTTATAATTTATAATGGAGAAGATTTGAAAATTGATGAAATAACAAAATAGGTAATATACTTAGGATATAGATAATATTATGCAAACGTGAAACCTCAATTTGAGATATTCATACATAGCAGTCACTCTGTTACCTGCTAATAATTTTTAAGTATATTCTAACGTGAAACACTTTGCTATCATTCCATTTAATAGATGACAAAAGTAGGCATCAATTCCTTGTCAAGACTCAAAGATCATATACAAATTTAAATGGGCAAACAATTGAGCAGGGACTTAAAATCAGTGACTGTGGCCCCAGAATTTGTGTTTTCAGGAAAATTACTGCTATCTTAGAACTGTTACCACTAGCTTGACAAATTTCTGTTTTAGACCTTACATATTTATCTATTTATCTACTTATTTCCCCTTTTGCTTCTCTTCGTCAATAACCATGTGATGGTCACAGTTGATTGCAGAGCCAGCATACTTAATTGTGCTGTTTTCCAAGGCCACGCTTTTTAATTGATGATACTCTCACACTGATGGAAACCATGTACCTGGAAATTGCTTGTGGGGCTGGAGAGTTCAGACACTAGAGCTTGAAAATCTAAATTTGGCACAGGTACTGGCATCTGTTCAAAGTTACAATCTCACATTTGAAGGATTATTCCATTTCAGGAACGAGGAGCTCCATATTTTTCTGCCAATGGCCTTTTTGATACTTATATTATCATGTATGGACTGTACATGTCTGCCCTGTAATGATGGGGGAGCTGACCCATGATTTTGCAGGCCTTCCTCAACTCTCAGTAATGCTCCTCACCTTTGTTTTAGACACTGAGTCATTTCTCTTGATTCAGATTCTTTTGAATTCAAAATTTTTCAACTATGTGGATTGGTTCTCAGGCACCAACAAGATTTAAAAATATATATTTATATATTTATATTAAATCTCATTTATTTGACTGTGTTAAATTAAGAAATTCAAGAAACAAAGGTACAATTATAGTTTATCATCATTTCCCTTCATTGTTCCCAAACAATGTTAATATGTGAAAGAAAAAATACATTTTAGATTATCACAGTTTACAATTCTGTCAGCCTCCTGTGTCCTAAAGAAGAGCTTCAAATGATTAAATTCATTTACATATTTATTGAGACAAAAAGGAAAGAAGAGTCAGCATACGATATAAAGTCATATTTAGAGAGGAAATCTAATATTGAATGAAGAGCAGTAATAACACAGTACTGTATTTAGAAAGTCTTGAGATTCCTACAAAAATTCTAGTATGAGTCATTTCCTAGTGTAAATGCTGTTGTATGAGGAAAATTTTCTCAGGGGAGAAGACAAAGAATATTTCCCTAGGAAGCAAGCAAGAATAGCTAAGCATCAAATCAAGGGTTTGAAGAGGAGATGTGGCTGGACCTTTTGGGAGAGAGGCTGTAGCACTGAATCTTAGGCAGGTGAAGAATATCAGAAGACCATCAACTCCCCCAAAGTCCTTGACAACCACAGCAACGGACTGGAAAATAGAGGGTGAAGCATTTTGGGAGAAGTGTAGAAGCTTATATAACTAGACTTGACAAAGGAAGTGTGTGTGTGTGTGTGTGTGTGTGTGTGTGTGTGTGTGTGTGTGTGTGTGTGCTGCCTGAGAACAGTTCTCATGTATTGCTGCTGAGCATATGTCTTTTCCATGCACATGCTGCCCACATCTCCCTTCTTAAGATGTGTACATTGAACTCTTTTCACTCTGGAGAAGCCCATGTTCACTCTTCAGCATGTATCTTACGTGACCTTTCTTCTTACCTCCCTTTTCTTCCCAATAAACTTGTTATACTTCACTGTTCTTTTGAAATTCTTTTCTGAGAGAAAGTCAAGGAACAAAGGGCTGGAGTAAGGTCTAGGACTGACTTTTTTTAGCAGAAAAGAAAAAACAGAGAAATTTGTCACTACAGCCCTAGACCATGGCTCTGACACAAGTTCGATGGTAAAGATCAAATCCCACACTAAACAGAACAAGGGGATGTCAGGGGAAGCTTGAGAACTGCCCCATGTGGTTGGTAGACATGAAGTCCATGCTGAATAGGGGAGTATCAGAAACTTCCATCACTCCTAAATCTTTCAGGCATTTCCAGGTAACAGAGGTGGGGAGAGGGAAAGAGGCAGGTTTCATTATCAAAGCTTCCACTTCTTTCCTCCCCACAACATATAAGTCACCGCGGGGGACCCCACAAAAATAGATCCCTTGAAACTATATAAATAAATTACTTTTTAAAACTGAAAAATATAATAATGTTTGTGGCAATCTCTAGTTAGATTTGACACAGACTGGTTGTTATGGAGTATGCTGATTAGCGGCCTATGACAAATTGGCTGTCCATATGAAAAAACAAAGAACAATTCAGTTGAATCATTTCTTTAGTCTCAAGTGATACTCAACTCATTTAAAGGAATAATTACATAAGTAACTGAAAAATTATGACCATCAGAATATAAAACTGAAATGTTGGGGCCAGAGTGACAGTAGGGTATTTGACTTGCACGCAGCCAACTAGGGTTCAATTCCTGGAATCCTATATAGTTCTCGAGCAGTGCCAGGAGTAATTCCTGAGTGCAGAGCCAGGACTAAGAGTTGGGCATTGCTGGATATGACCCCCCAAACACAAAAATAAATAGATAAATAAATAATTAAATAAATAAACTGAAATATAAGACTTGTTTGCACAGACAGACTTGATTAAACTAGGTAAAAAGATGGCTCTGAAGAAGTTGAGACCTGTTAGTGACACCTGTCTGTGTTTAACAAAGCACTACAGATATTATATGTAACACCTTAATGGGTTTACTCACTGGGAGCAACAAATGCTAAACTGTAAAATGGTCTCAGGGGACTCATGAATAAGAATAACATATACCAAGTCAGTTATTTGAGCTTGAATTCTAAGGCACATTAATGACACCATTTTCCATTTGAATAGGCAGCCATCAAAGTCTATTTTCTTTGTCTTAATATTGAGGGGTGTTTAGATTTGAAAAATAATTTATTTTATGTTTCTGGTATAAACACTTACTCATCTACCTATAAAATGCATTGATGTCAACAATGAAGAATCCTAACCTGCCCCCAAGTCATTCATATAATGCCTCTTTGATATTATTTTTACATTTCTGTGTTACATTATTCTCTGAACAAAGAAAGGCAAAATTACTCTACTGATTGTTTTCACCAAAAGAGATAAATTGGGTACTTGTAAGCAAATATCAGAGATAACTTCAAGATAAGTTAAATCTCCCAGGAACACATCATAAAAGGCATCTTTAGCTGAAATGGACTGAAATGTCATTGTCTAAAATAAAAAATATGATGAGGATTTGAAATAATTTACAACTCTGGATATGTGACAAAACAATAAAATGAAAAAGAAATCCTAATTAGTCTCTGCTCCAGTCAGTGTCACCTCAATATCTGTCTCAGTAGAAGCCATAAAGAGCAAAAAGAGGGGACTCAGTAGAATCATGCATCTAGGCTCAAACTCCCCTAAAATTCTTTTACAATTGATATTAAAGAACCATTTTCTCAAGCTTATTCAGACAACTGCTGATATTTAAACAAAATTATTCTAACCATTAACAATAGTATTAGTTAACAGGGACATGGGCAGAATGAGAAGTGGGTATTTTTATTTTGTATTGGGTTATGCTGCCACATTTTCATCCAGTGCCTCAGTCATACAAAGTATGTGTTCTACCAATAATATCCTGCCCACCCCTCTGTAATTTAGGAAGCTTTGGTAGCCTGCCTACCTTCCACAACTGCCCCCACATGTCAGCTCATTGTCCTGGACCATAGATCCTGAAGCCTCACTTCCTAAATTTTCAATTCTAAAATTACAATGTAATTTTAATATACTAAATTTGAAAGTAAAGTAACATAGAAGCTAAATAAACTTAAAAACAAATGCACAAACAACAGAACATAAGACTCAACTAGCAACAAACAGCTGAGCAAATAGAGAAGACTTAAGAACTCCATGTGCAATATAATTTTTACATACAAAATTTATTTTTTGTACTTAGTGATTTTATATTGGAACATTTTTTTGGGGGTCACACCTGGCAATGCTCAGGGGTTTTTCCTGGCTCTGCACTCAGGAATTACTCCTGGCGGTGCTCGGGGACCATATGGGATGCCGGGATCGAACCTGGGCCGGCACAGGCCTGCTGCGTGCAAGGCAAACGCCCTACCCGCTGGGCTATCGCTCCGGGCCATATTGGAGCATTTTTTGTCTAATCAATTTCAACTCTAGAATTGTATTATCAATTGTGGTTTTTGTATACTGTAAAATACCATTCAACATAAAATAAAATGGCATTTAGATAGAGTTATTTTCTGCTTTTATTTATTTATTTAAGAAAGATACAGCAAAATATCTTCTTTTTTATTGTGGAGATGTACACTCAACAGTGAATGAGGGACTTTAAGCAATTTCTCCAACACCCAAACAACAAAATATCTTCAGCGATATCAGTTATATCCAAAAATAACTGATATGGTTATTTATGACTATATATTATAAAATAAATATATATAATTTAAATATATAATGTTATGTTTATAGTATGTACGCCATATTTAAAATATATTTATTAACATTTCTCCAACACCCAAACAACAAAATATCTCGCGGTATCGTTTATCCAAAAAAATGATATGGCTTTATGACTATATATTATAAAAAAATATATATTAAATATATATGTTATGTTTTAGTATGTCGCCATTTTAAAAATATTTATTATATACAATTCCCAACACCCAAACAAAAAATATCTAGTTCGTTATTCCAAACATTTCTTATATAAATGTGTTATAGGCCATATTTAAAATATATTTATTACATATTTAAAACATGTAATATAAACTATACATATTACATATATTGTATATTTTAACTATGAATATTATAAATATATAAATAATATCATATATAATAATATATATGAAAAAGAGCAACTAACGGCCAGATATATCACTCAGGTTTGGTGTAATTCCAAGCATAAACAGCACTCATGTACATTGTGCTCCTATGTCACATGGGTCTGAAGTCCTGATGGCGTATACCTGGTAGTCCACAGCAGTGCTGATCTGGAGCAGCACCATGTCACCTTCCCCTACTAACTGAACTTCAGGTCTGCATAGGCACATATCTATTGCTACATAGACTCAGGATCATCTGATATGTTCCACCAAATTAATTAACACATTGGAAATCTAAGAATAGCACTAAGTCTTACTAAAGGTATCATTTCGATTGAGAAATTAATTTAGCAACTCAATTTTGGTTTCCTTATATGTCAAATGGAGAAAATATTACTAATTGGGAAAAAGAATATGCTATATAATACTAGCTAGTTTTACCCAGTCTGAGTAGAAAGAGAGAGATAAAAGATATAATTAAAGTTATTTATAAGGGATGAAGTGTTTCTACTCTTATATCTGGGATTTTCTGATTTAGCTAGTGTAGAGTTTATAAATTCTATTTCCATTACATGCAGTTCCAAATTGTACTCTAAAATATATTTTCTTTAATGAAAGTTAAAGAAAGCATAGCACCTACTTCTCTTCACAAAGGTGTTTGATTAGATTTCTGATAAATAGCCAATGGAGATTTAGTTTAAGCTTTTGGCTTAGTCATATAAATTTAAGTGGAAATGATTTTTAATAATTAAACATAACTCTTCATTTCCTCTACTTGCTCTTGGTATTAAGATATTTCCAGTAATGTTTGTACAATTTAAATGATTTTTAATAAAATTTTCAGTCACAAGGTTATATGGACTCCTAATTTAGTAATACATTAATTGAAAATATGTAGATGTGGAACTGCAATTTTAGAAGTTTTGAGTGCATTCTTAATGACTGGTGAATAAAGGAGAAAAAATAGTAATTTATGACATATGTGTTCATAATTGCTAATCAAATTAGACAAAATTGAGGAAGCAAATGTAAATAACTAAGAACAAAACAATAATTGTAATGTGGGCCTCCTTCATGATATTTTTATATTTTACAAAGAACCTTAAAGTTTGTACAAATCTTTTTGTAAATTGACACATTTGTTCTTTTATGGGCAATATGCTGAACAAGCCTTAGTAATCATCACATTGTAGGAGAAAATTATATATTTCTATGACATATAAAAGAGATAAAATATTGATAATAAAATTGCTTTTTTTATTTTAAAACATGTATTCAACTATACATTATCAACAAATGTTGAAAAAATTGTCTTAAAATTATCTGAGTCCTGAGTGCAAATTCACTTAGATGTAGAAGTAGTGTAGCAGAACTCAGAATTACCTGAATATCTATTATTCTATCAGAGATCCATTACTTAAAACTTTTTTTATTCAAACAGTAAAGTATCAACTACCTTTTCCTATTTTGACTTTTGTGATGAGCAATGATGATAAAGTAGCAAGTGCTTAGCAAGAATCTAAAGAGTGGCAATACACATTACAATAACCAGTATATTTAATAAAGCGATAACAAAATCGATTTTTAGTTATTAGGATATAGTTTTTCAGTGTTTCTTGTAACAAAAGAAGGAATAAGCTTGTAGTGCTTCTGAAACCTGATAGTTTTCCCGAGACAAGACATGTGTGGGTGTAGCATTGTTTGCCCAGAAGAACAAATTCACTGTTTCTGCTTTGCTTTTAAAGAAGTCTGTCATTATCTTTATAATTTAAAACAATGAGTACAAACTGTACTATTTACACTTATTTGATGGATACATTTTTTCCTCACAACTAATGAAATGTAGCTTCTCCAAACTAAGTTTATTTGTCGAGGGTCTGGGAGAGAGCCTGAGAATCATCCTTAAAGGAAATTCTCTGATGATAACAGTTTGCTGTCATCTTATTTACCTTCTACCCATTTTTATGTTATTAACAAGATAATTCTTATTTTTCATGATTCAGTTTAGATCAGAATATCCTAGCTAAAATTTCTAGAAGTGTTTTGTCACACTCACCTTATTAGCATAGGTAGTTACTTTCTATAGAATTCACTTTTGAATTGGCAGATATTTGTTTAACATGAAGCCAAAGGAAGCTTAATCACTTATTACTGATATCAAGATACTAACAATTCTGTTATAATATTCTCAATCATGAATGTAAAACTCCTTATATTCTTATTTGTATTTTTTTTTTTTTGCTTTTTGGGTCACACCCAGCAATGCTCAGGGGTTACTCCTGGCTCTGAACTCAGGAATTACTCCTGGCAGTGCTCAGGGGACCATATGGGATGCCGGGGATCGAACCTGGGCCGGCACAGACCGGCTGCGTGCAAGGCAAATGCCCTACCCACTGGGCTATCGCTCTGGCCCCTCTTATTTTAATTATAGATATAGATACAGATATGTATATGGATATAGATATAGATATGGATATAGATATAATCGTAATTAGTATTGTCATTCAAGTATTCATATAGATCATTAATGACTCTTTTGCCTAACACAATGTAGGTATAATTGGGTGCAAAGATACAGAGGTGAACTATTCCCCAAGACTAGTTTATCACACATATTCTCAATATAAAAGCAAGGTTATTATATTGGTATGTATGGGGAAATTTTATTCATTCAACCATCAATAAATATGGATTAGATACCTGTTAAATTTCTGACTTATGATATATACTCAAGACTGAGACAAAATAAAAAGAATTTAGATATTTAGAAAATATAACAATCTAAATATAGTTTACTGATAATTTATTTTTCTGTATTTCGATAATCATTTTTCAGAATTTTATATCATATAATTTAGGTTTATGTGGTAATTACAATTTTACAATTAAAATTGGAGCTTGGTGAGGGATTATGAAGTGGTGCTCAGGGGACCCAAGAACTATACTCATCACTTCTAGGTCAATCACACAAGATGACTCTATGGTACAAGCCAAATATGGTGCTCTTTGGGTCCCACCGTGGTATGTACCATATGAAAAATACCTAGTAGTGGAAGGATGAGTGGGTACTTCAGGGTCATACCTGAAGATCAATGGATAGGTACTCTTATATGAGATTCAGGGTAAGCTCCTCTGCCCTCCAGTGTTTTAATACTTGTATTCTCTCATGAATCTTTTTTCTAAAAGGATATTTTTTGGTAGATTTCCATAATTGTTAATGATGTTGCTCAAAGTTAGATTGAAATGACTCTACCATTTATAAACATATATTAAAATCAATTTGATTTTGGGAAATGCTTAATATATGTTTATACTATTTACTAGCTAAAACTGAAATGATCTGATACTTTCACACATTAATCATGACTCAGTTAAAATCTATAAAAAGACAGAAAATAATGCCTTATGTGATCAACAAAATGTAAAATTATTTCCAAGTCAGTATAAGAATCAGATATGGAGTATATAGACAAATATAAATATACTTCATTGTAGAATAATAAATTTGTAATCAAAATAAATGAATCAAATAATGTTGATTACATAAATATATTTTAAATAAATATGGGTTTATATAATCATGGTAGGGTGAATATTATATATGATTAATATATACAACTTATTTATTAACGATACTATAATAATTTTATGTGAGCTTTTACTTAAGGTTATCATTCTTATAATGCTTATAGAAAGATATAGATAACGTGAGTTTCTGAATTTTTCTATTTTAGTCAAACAAGAAATCAGGCCCCTATCATTAATTTGATAATCACAGAATTTTCTATATTTGTCAAAAATTACTTTCCTGTTTCTCTAAAATAGAAATAGAAATGATAAGTAATCAATGTAAAAAGTTTGGACCCAAGCAATAGTACAGAAAATATGGTGTTAGCCTTGTATGGGGCTACCTGGGTTAGATTCCCAGCATCCCATTGGTATCCAAAGCCTAATAGGAGTGATTCTTTAGTGCAGAATCAAGAGTAATCCTTGAACACCACAAGGTATAAAACAAATAAAATAAGTAAACAAAATAAAAGCAAAAACAAAACCAAAAGAGATCAATATAACAATTTAGTCTGGAATTCAAATCTTTGGGGCTGGAGCTGCCCCAGTACAGTGGGCAGGGCATTGACCTTGCCTGCTGCATCCTGACTGGTTCCCCAGCAGTGCCAGGAATAATTTCTGAGTGCAGAGCCAGGAGTGGTCCCTGAACGTTGCTAGGTGTGATTCAAAAGACAAAACAAAACAAAAAGAAAAAGAAAATCAATTCTTTATATTTTAGACACTTAACAACTCTAAATCAACATAACTATTTATTATTTTCGTTGCTAATATTTTATTCAAAAGAGAATACTCTTGAAGGTGATATAAAATATTTTAGCAAACAGAAAATTGCTACAATTGATTGGGCATTTGCCTTGAAAGAGGTTGAACCCATTCTATCCTCTGCACCACATATGGATCCCCAAACCACTCCAGGAGTGATCCCTAAGCACTGTGAGGTAGTAAGACTTGATGACCACCGGGTGTGTCTGCTGCACATCTTCCCACCCACCCCAGAAAAATAAAAAAATACATATTTTTTTAAGAGTTAAAGGATACCAGCAATAAACATGCTGTATTACATTGCAATTCAAGTTTAATTTTTGAGAGTTCTATCAGCATCACCAAAATCAGCATCAACCTTATCAAGGTCAAGTAGCTGAAAAGAATTCTGTTTGGAAGCAGATTGGGTAAGAGACATATAAGCAAGTGCTGATCATCATGTAATCACCTTGAATTTGTATTGCAAACACTTATCATTATCAATTTTAAAGAGTTTCCTTGTAAGGTTTTAAATGAAATTCACACAATTTTTTCATTGCAGTTTATTTTGATGAAAGAGTACAAGTACCCTTAGAATTCTTGGAATTATACCACATGCTGATTCTGTTACTATTTCAGGATGTGTTTGAAATGGACATATTTGTACATATTATCATAAGAGGGAGATTGAAATGACCGTCTGAGTGTATCATATATCAGGATTTTCTTTTCTTAGTCCAGGAAATGCTGCAAATAAAGATCATGGTCTAACCAAGATAAACACCAGGTCCTTTGAAGGTCATACCTGCCATTTTTTTTTAGAAACATAATAGAGTTCAAAACGTATAATAATTAAACTTTCCCAAAATTGGCTGGATAGGCTTATGGGAGAACATTATCAGATGGGTAACATATTGTTATATTGACTGTTTTAACTAAATGATATTGATTTGAAAAAAGTTTATTTCTATTCCCTTTTTCAATAGTAATTGATGCAAATTGCCTTGCAATTTGAATAAAAGAAAATAACAATTGAGAACTTTCTCCACACTTGAAAATTTAAATACTTGATAAAGAGTAACTAGTATGAGAGTAATTTAGTCAAATTTTGTACTACACAAGTAACCTTTTATTTCAAGATTTTTCTCTGAAAAAGAATAGCTTGTATTTGTATATGGCTGTTGGTTATAAAAATATGAGGGATGTTTATAAGAGAAAAGATATGGTGATACAGTGACAATTCTACTACATTTTACAAAATGTACACTCTGGATGAAGATGTATTTCTAAAAAGCACATGTTTGATGATTAGTTCATACAGAAACTGGTAACACACAGTTGATCATGCATTTATCGAAAGAATTCAAGTATCTGTCAAGAAAATGTTTTTAGGCATACCGTAAAACGTACATGTAAACGGATGAAATCTGAGTAAGATCAATATATTGTATCAATGCTAATTTCTTAGCTGTGATGTTTATTAAAGTCATGCAAGGGGTTATCATTGGGAGAAAAATTGTTAATAGTAGACACAAATCAAAAGTGGTATTTATTGCAATGCATGTGTGTATTAAATGTGAATAAAACTGCTTTAATAAAATGTTGAAATTGCACTGCCATACTAGCTTCTCGCCAAACTATAATTGAAACATAAACATAAGAACTGTGACAAACATAGGGAAGTCATTACCAGGTCTGTGATGGTTTTACTAATTATAGAGGGAGAAAGATGGTAGATAATGTGTAAACAGCTTCTGAAATTTGTCAACTTATATAGACATGATTTCACAATAACATTTGTTCTCTGAATGAGAGGTCGGTCCCATGGATTTAAAAAGGGATATTAAAGAAACGATCCCATTCACAATTTTGCCACAGAAAATCAAATACCTAGGAATCAGTTTGACTAAGAATGTAAAGGATCTCTACAAAGAAAACTACACAAAACGTTGCTTCAAGAAATAAAAGAGGACCTGAGGAAATGGAGACACATTCCTAGCTCATGGATTGGAAGAATCAACATTATAAAATGGTAATACTCCCTAGAGCTTTATATATATATATATATATAATTATAATATATATATATATTATATGTTCAATGTGATCCCTATAAGGATGCTCATGACATTCTTCAAAGAAACTGACCAAACACTCCTGAAATTTGCATGGAACAATAAACACCCATGAATAGCTAAAGAAACCCTTGGGGAAAAGATGGAAGGTATCAATTTCCCCAAACTCAAACTCTACTATAAAGCAGTAGTAATTAAAATGGCATGGTACTGGTATAGACCTAGACCTTTAGACCTATGGAATAGAACTGAATATCCTGAAACACTCTCAAATATACAATCCTAATCTTTGACAAAGGAGCAAAAATCATTAAGTAGAACTGTTGCAGGACTCCTAAGGGCCGCTGCATCTACTCTGGATTACCTCCTGCAAATCACTTCGTAGATAAGGGGGGTAGTCTAAATGTGGCAGTTTATCTGACCATGTATGCTGTACTAGCTGGTATAAATATTCTCCCAAGCTACCACAATCATAGTGGGACTAGCTAGATCTCACCAGCATATTAGCCTGGCCACGCTGGACCCCTAAGTAATTAGACCAGAGAGAAATGCTGTTTGTTTCCAAGCAAACAAGCATGGCTCCCTGATATACTCAAAGGCAACTAAAATACAAAACTACAATGAAGTAGAAGAGACTTGTGAAGGCTTGGAGAAATATTTAACTGGCTTTAGTATTAGTCTTTGGTACAGAGACATGCCATCTCAGAAACCCCCTTCTCTACCCTATAAAGGCATTTCCAGGCAGACCTTGGCTCAAAGCATTAGCATACTAAAGGGCCTAGGTGAGGTGCAGGGAGGGATTACCTAAGGGCATTTGACCCTCCCTGCTTTCCATAACAGTGGGAGGAAGGTCTGAGTGGCAGGGGTATTAAACTAGCCTGTTTCCTTTCTCCCGCGCTTCTTTGTGGGCTCTCTCTTTGTGATCCCTCACCCTTCTTGGAAGTCTTGTCTTCTCCTTTTACAAAGCCTTTACACGTGGTGGCCGCCATCTTGGCTTACACGTGGCTGGGGTTCTAGCCTGGAATCCTAAGCACCGGGCTTTTCCTTTTGCTGATTTGTATGCCTGAACCTGTGATAAGTAAAGCCTTTTAAAACTGCATCGGATGCCTGAGTTTTCATCCATTACTCGCCAGCTCGGAGGTAGAAGGGAACTCGCTTCCGACACTGTCGGGGACCCGCGGCGCCCGACATAGAACAAAACAACCCTCTTCAATAAATGGTGCTGGAAAAACTGGGCAGCTATGTGCAAAAAATTAACTTAGATCTCCATCTAACACATGCACAAAAGTCAGATCAAACAGATTAAAGATCTCAACATTAGACATGAATCTACAAGATACAACATAGAAAAGATATGAAAAACACTCTACAACATTGAAGCTAAAGATGAAACACCACTGACAAAGATGAAACACCACTGACAAAGCAAACAGAAGCAAAGATATACAAATGGAATTATATAACACGGAAAAGCTTCTGCATATCAAAAGAAACAATGACCAAAATATAGAGACAGCTCACAGACTGGGGAAGACTATTCACCAAATGCCAATCTGATAAGGCATTAACATCCATGATATATCAGGCACTGGTAGAACTTTACATAAAAAACCAGCCAACCCCATGAAAAAATGGAGAAATGAACAAACTTCCAAAAATAAGAAATTAGAATGACCAAAGGCATATGCAAAAGTGTTCTTGAGTATTAATCATCAAGGAGATGAAAATCAAAACAACAATGAGGTATCATCTCACACCACAGAGACTGACATACATCCATAAGAGCAATAACAACCAATGCTGGCATGAATGCGGGGAGAAAGGGACTCTCATCCACTGTTGGTGGGAGTGCCAACTGGTCCAGTCCTTTTGTAAAACAGTATGGACATGTCTCCAAAAACTGGATTTGAGCTTCCATTTGACCAAGCAATATGACTCCTGGGAATATACTCTGGAGATCCAAAACCACACAGCAGAAACATTATCCTCACTGCTGGGTTCATCGCAGCTCTATTCATGATAGTCAAAATCTGGAAAAAACTAAATGTTCAAGAACAAAATACTGTCTAAAGAAACTATGGTACATCTATACAATGGAATATGCAGTTTTCAGAAAAGAGCGAAGACATGACATTTACCTGCAATTGAATGGACATGGAGATTATCATGCTGATTGAAATTTGTCAGAAGGAAAAGGACAGATGTAGAATGACCACATTCATTAATGGGATATAAATATATGCCAGTGTTCTACTAATTGTGGGGAATGGCAACACAAGACTAGAACTGAGCATTTGCAATAGATACAGACAGTTCATTATTTATTTTTATTATCTCAAAAGAAAATACATGTTTTAGTGTTTGTCAGGGAGCCACTGGAGTCATAGACAGTATCACGACAGAAGTCCTCTTCTATCTCCGAGGCCACCAGGGGAACAGATGAAAACTCATGAGTCCGGTGCAGTTCCAAAAAGGCTTTTAATAGTACAAAAGCTCTACCACCACAATCCAATATAATGAAAGAACTCTCACTCTGGTCAGAACTTAGACCATACATGAGAGCCCAAGTCTCTCACCAAAGAGGATCCTACCAGAGAGGAGTCCTACCCAAAAGAAGGAGAAGGGGAATAGGGGAGAGTGCCTCAAGTCAGTCCCCTTATATACACCAAAGTAATCCTGACTGTTGACAGGGAGGGTCCTGTCAACAAAGAACTCCTAAACAGCTTCTAGATAGTAGAAGAGTGTATAAGGGCAGTGTCACACCCTATTACAAGTATAAACAAAGGATTACCCCAAGGACTAATCTCTTCTTCTGAGATTATCTCTTATGTAAAACACTGGAGAGAGAGAGGAGCTGGTATAATGTAATGCATCTTAATTTCAGGGGTTTCATGTAATATAGATGGTACTCATAAGGTCCTTCTTATTTATTATCTGAAACAGGGTGATTCTGAGTATCTTGTTCTCCATATACTGAAAGGGTCACACCTGCCTGCATGAGGGCAAACTAGTATGATCCTTCCTATAATCTTAAACTATAGTCTCAATGTAGCCAGAGTGGGAGTCTCCTTGTAAATCCTAACTGTCCCACGCTGGGTGCAGTGGGTATAAAGATGAACTGTGCCCAATCTAGATAACATAGAAGTCTTAGTAGATGTATAAAAAGTCATCAGTTATTCAGAATCAAGGTGACTTCTGTAATTGCCACACCCTCTATCAGTGTTAACATAGAAGAGAGATCTCATTAGAATGAAACTGGTTTAAGAAAATGTGAATAGATTAAGCTGTGAGCAAAGCTCCCAGGCTAGCTAACCCTGTCATCTAAAAAGTGTTCTGATGGTAAGTACCAAGAACTGGGATTATTGGGTTATTACAGCTTCACTTTTAATTTTATGAGACATCCCCATTCTGATTGCTGTTTTTTCTGGGGGTTGAACCAAACTACATTCCCACAAGCAGTAAATAAGAGTTCCTTATCAACCAGACACCCTTCACATATGGTACGCTACACACTACTGGAGTGATCCCAAAGAGCAGACAAAGAAATAAGCACTGAGAACCAATGGAGATGACCTAAAATGTAAAGCAAATGAAAAGGTTTGGCTTTATTATGAATTGTAGTTTATAAAATTATGGTTTCTTTTCATAAAAATTTCCATCCTTTGTTATTCCTGGTCTTCTGATATTATTGTCTTTAAAGAACAGAATTCATTTCTAAAGCAATTGTTGTTTGATAACACATGTTCAAATATCTCAGGATGTATTAAATAATATATTGTTTTGAACTATTTCTCTAATCAAGAAGTCTTACAAAAGGATGGCTAAGCTAATCTTTACCTGAACATGGTTAATAATTTTACATATATGTAGTGATGCATATAGTTTACATATAAACTATGTGTTATTACAGTACTGCAAATACATGTGTATATATTACATAAATGAAAATTTTACTCTGGATCTAATTAAAAATAATCAGAATGCTGCAGTGTTGCAGTCACAGACAATCCCTCTTTCTTCTTCTTCTTCTTCTTCTTCTTCTTCCTCTTCTTCTTCTCCTTCTTCTTCTCCTCCTCCTCCTCCTCCTTCTTCTTCTTCTTCTTCTTCTTCTTCTTCTTCTTCTTCTCCTTCTTCTTCTTCTTCTTCCTCTTCCTTTCCTCCTCTTTCCACCCCTCCTCCTTATCCTCTTTCTTCTTTTTCCAGGAAGTTTTGGGACTCTCCAAATTCTAAGGTCTCAAAGACTATTCTGAAATGCATATAGTTCAGAAATCAAACTTGGGTTGGTTACAGATTAGACATGAACCCTCATCATTTTATTATCTCTCAATCCCTCATATTATATTTGATGGGTAGTAATAGTTCTCTTTATAAAATATAAATCATACCATTCAATTTTTGACTTAAATATTTTGACATTTCCCAATAAACTTGTATGAAGACACATGGTTGTAATCATGGACAAATGTTGTGGCCCCCAAATTTTCTTATCCTTGAACTTACTATTTTTCAATCAGAGTAACTGATTTTATAGATTTTCTCAGATATTTTGATGACTATTAAAAACCATCAGAGTTTGTATTTATCTATATTAAAATCCTATGTAATTTTTAATTAAATTTAGTGCAATTTTTATACTATTTACTTTCTTATAAGTTTGTTATTTATTCTTTTAATTTACCTTCTTGATCAAGATGGGATGGTTTTATATTAACAACTTTATCCTTAGAGTATAGCTGAAGTTTGTACCTATTAGGAATTCAATAAATATTCAGATATGCTAATGCATATAAAATCCTTATATCAGTGAGTTAAAAACAGTGAGCAGAGAATAAGTAGCAGTTGTTAATATAATATCTATCAATATGTTATTAGTTAAATTTTGAATGAATGAATAGAATCAGTGATGATTTTAAAATATTTCATTTGAATGTGAAACACATAAATTAAATTATTCGTGACACCCCAAGTCTGTGATTAAATTATACTTTAAAATTTCATGGTGAGAATTTTTTAACATTGCCCGTTTTTCATCTGCTTGCTATTAATAAATGTTAATTTATTAAATGGCACTACATATATGATTCACAATGAATGATGGTTGAAAAAGATATATATAGAAAATGTATGAAAAAGATATAATGAGAAAATGAACCAGAGGAACCCCCACACCATGCTGGCAGCGATCTTCTTATTCCACACTCCACAACTCTTCTGATCTCCACCCAAGAGATTAGTCCAATCTCCAACCTACAAGGACCCACCCTTCAGAGGCCCACTCTACAGAGGAGAGTATTTCAAGCCCAGGAATGCTTGAACCACAGACGCAGATACCCCAGGCAGAGCAGATACCAGCTCTCCCTGTTGCGTGTGGCCATTATGTGGCCGCACGATTTACTTCCATACTCCTGTCAGAGAACTCTGCAGCTACTGAGAATCTACATTCCACACGGCAGAGCCTGGAAAGCTGTCTGATGTGTATTCAATATGCCAAAACCTGTAATAAAAGTGTGTATCTTCCCGACCCTGATAGAGCCCTTAATATAGCAGCACTAAGAAGGACAGACAAGGAGTACCTGATAAAATTTCAGAGCTGAACTAGGCTGCCAAAATGAAGAAGGGCTAAAATGACTGTCTGTACTTTCAATGCACGTACACTGGCATCAGAAGAATATATTGAGGACCCAATGATGCAAGCGCAAAAGATCAAGTATGACATCATAGGTCTGACTGAGACGAGGAGGCATCAATCGCATCATGCTGTTTTTGACACCGGAGAAGAACTCTTTCTAGGAACATGAGATGAGAGGCATCTGTGGCTTCAGATGTCCTTGTCAAAACTAACGTGGCCATGAACATTGATTCATTTGAATGCCTAACAAACCGAATAGGACGATTGCACTTGAAGAGATGTGGCCCACTGCCAGCAATTTCTATCTTTGTTGTCTATGCACCAACATCCACATACAAGGAAGATAAAATTGAGAAATTCTACATGGAACTGGAGGAGTTCTATAAAAAAGATCACACCTTCTACAAGATCATAGTCGGTGATTGTAATGCCAAGAATGGACCAAGAGGATTGGCTGAAGAACTCCACATTGGGACCCATGGCCTAGAATGGAATGAACAGGGTGAGAGACTGTCTGAGTTCATCATGTCCACCAAGACCATTCATGGGAACTCACAGTTGCAGAAGGCTGAAGCGAAATGCTGGACATGGGAATCTCCTGGCAGACAGTTCCACAATGAAATTGACCACATCATATTCAATCGAAGGTTTTGCCTGACCGATGTTGCTGTTGTCCCAAAATTCTAAACAGGATCAGACCACCGTCTCCTTCATGCTAAATTCTACTTCACACAACTGGAGAAAATGCTGCAACATTTAAAATTTAAGAAATTTAAGAAGAGAACTCCCAGAACGAATACCAACTGGGAACTGTTTGTCACCATTGCAGCAACATGGGAAGATGCCATCATTGATGACATTGATGAAGAATACAACTGACTGGTTCATCACCTCCATGATTATGCTAAGAATGCTGAGAGAGAAAAAACCACAAAAGGACACCTGTCTTCAAAAACTCTCGAGCTCATTCACGAACGTGGAAAAGCGGGAGCCTCAGGTGACCAAATGCTAACATACAAGCTTGCCAAGCAGTGCAGAGAAGCAATAAAAGAAGACCTCAAAAAGAGAAGAGCAGAAATACTGGAAGATGCAGCAGAAGTCGGGAGGAGCATTCACAACATCCGCCTGTCTTTTGCAAACTATAAACCAAGATGACTGCCTTCTGATGCCCTGATGGATCTCTCACATCTTCCAGAAAGGCAATGGAGAAGATTGTCCATGACTTCTACTCAGATCTCTTTGATAGCCACATCCACCTGCCCACATAACAAATTTAACAGGATGGATATGTTGTTCCCAACGTTTTTCCTTCTGAAATTCGACATGCCATTTCATCAGTAAAGAAAGGAACAGCACCAGGCCCAGAGAAAGTCAGACCTGACACCTGAAGAATCTACCGTCAGTACTCATCAATACACTGGCTCGGATCTTCACATGCTACCTGTCTGAATGCAAGGTGCCCTACCAATGGAAAACCAGCAAGACAGTTCTACTGTTCAAGAAGGGAGACATTCATGAAATTGGCAACTATCGCCCCATCTGCCTGTTGTCCATTGTCTACAAGCTGTTCACTCAAGTCATCCTGAACAAGATTGGCAGAACATTAGATGAAGGACAACCATGTGAGCAAGCTGCTCTCGGAAAAGATTCAGCACAATCAACCGTATCCACATGGTAACCAAGCGCATTGAGATCTGTAGGGAGTACAAGATGCCACTCTTTCTCATGTTCATGATGTAAAGAAAGCCTTTGATTCTGTGGAGACTGAAGTGGTCATCGAAGCCCTAGCCAAACAGGGCGTTCAGACCCAATAATCAAGATCCTTCATGAGCTCTATTATGGATTCACCACCAGGATCTCACCATTCTACAAGGAAGTGATCATCGATATCAACAGAGGGGGTTCGGCAGGGTGATACCATTTCACCAAAACTCTTCTGCGCCACCCTCAACAACCTCATGCGACAATTAGAATGGGAAGGAATGGGAGTGAAGATAGATGGTCGGCAACTACACCATCTCCACTTTGCTGATGACTTCGTCCTAATAACACCAAACATTTGCCAACGACAAATGCTGGCTGACTTTGACCGAGAACTTCAACAAAACTATGTTCATGAGAAATGAACTAGTTCCAGAGGCCCCATTCACTCTCAATGGAACAAACATCTCTGAATGCAGTGGTTATGTGTACCTAGGTTGAGAAGTCAACATGATGAGTGACCTAAAACCTGAGCTGTGCAGGAGGAAGAGAGCCGCTGCATGGATTGCCTTCAAAAGCATCGAAGAAATAGTGAAAAAGACAAAGAACCTCCGGTTCCGGGCACATCTCTTTGACTCCACTGTTCTCCCTGCATTAACATACGCCTCAGAGACCTGGGTCCTATGAAAGCAGGATGAGACCTCTATTCATGTCTCCCAAAGGGGAATCGAAAGAGCTAAGCTTGGAATATCACTTATCACTCAAGTGAGAGGAGGAATCCGGAGTTCTGACCTCAGTCGCTGTTCCAGAGTCAGGGATGCTGTCTCATTTGCCAAGGCATCGAAAATCAGATGGGCTGGACATGTAAACTGATTTGGATATGACCACTGGACTAGAGCCATTACCCACTGGATCCCACAGGACATCAAAAGATCACGTGGTCACCCATCTACAAGATGGTCAGACTTCTTCTTCAAGACCATGAATGAATGGCTTGAGGCTCTTCATGTTCCTGAAACAACCAGATGCCATTGGGCTACACTAGCACGTGATAGGGTCAAATGGAGATGTTAGTGGTGCAGGCTCGAGGAAATCGATGAACAATGGGATGTCTAGTGATCTAGTGATCTAATGTGAAAATGTATTCATCTGAAACTCAGATTCTGAATTTTTTGATACAGAAATAAGAAACCCCAAATAGTTGTTTTGACATGAAATTTAGAGAGTAAAACATGCTTGTAGAATATTGAATTATTTAATATGAAAATATACTCAGTATATATTAGACTGTGACCTGACCTGGACTATGTGAATCCTTCTATACAATTTCTGTAAAACTATGTAAGATGCTAATTTTGAAAAATTGTTAAATTTTTACTCTACTTCAGAAAGGTATGCAAGTAATTCATAAATGGAAGGTGCAGATGAAAGATTCCAGGTTAGTTGCCAGAACAATAGCACAGAGGGTAGGTCATTTGCCTTGCATTCTGCTGACCTGGAATTGATCTCCCGCATCCCATATGGTCCCTGAGAACCACCAGCAGTTAAGTGCAGAGCCAGACGTATCCCCTTAAAATTGCCAGGATTGACCCTAAAATAAAAAAAAATGAAAAGAAGGAAGGAAAGAAAGATTCCAGGTTATCTGATATAAGTTATTTTATTTAGTAAAATTTTAGTAACTAGAAAAGGAAAACAGATGAGGTGCAGAGGGGATCTCTCGAAAGCTCTTATTGAAGAAATTTACTTTCTAATTGCTAAATGACTTTAAATTAGTGAACACATTAATTAACTATATTTTCCAAGCTACAGTTTATCTTTTAAATGACATTAATCAAACCTAAAATATGATCAAGATGTTTAACAATTATTATTTTCTTATCCATTCCTCCACCACCCCTCCAACTTGGCTCATATCTAAACTGTTTCTGTTCAGAGTTCTTTGATGCAAGTGATGACATAACAAAATATGTGTTAGTACACATACATACATACACACAGGGGAATGGTGAGGGTGAATAATTCTGTCAGTTTCAAGGAGGACACAGATCTATGCCCTCTTCTACCCTGTGTAACAAGATGTTCAGAGGACACAGACATTTATTCATATATATGTATATATTATATATTACATACTATTAAAAACTTGTATTGCTTGTCTTCCCGTTGTTCATCGATTTGCTCGAGTGGGCACCAGTGACATCTCCATACATCCTGTCAGGTGCTAGTGTAGCCCAAGGGCATCTGCTCTCTCCAGGAACACAAAGAGCCTCAATCCATTTGTTCAGGTCATGAGATTGTGGTCTATAATTGCTACTGGCTTTTCACATATCAAATACGATGTGGCTATCTTTCCACACTCTGCTGTGTGGGTAGTATACCCTTGGTAGTAGGCTCTAAGTTCATGCATTTACTGATAAATCATGTGGCCGAAAAGCAGCCACAAGCAACAGGGAAAATCTATTTTTCTCTTGGTAGGAGCTCTGAAAAGCTGTGGAGTCCAGATGTTAAAAATGGCAGCCCTAATTGTAAGGAGGTTCTTCTAGCTTCTTGCAAGGCTCTATTGGGATGGCGGGCCAAGGCTAGAACCTGCCTTCCCTACTTGACACCTCATGATCAGCTAAGTACAAGGAGAGCCAGTAGCAGCTCTGCCCTGTGTATTTGTGTCACTGGTTCAAGCACACCTGAGTTTGAAATAGGCTTTGCTGTAGGGTCGGACTTTGATGAGCAGGGCTTGAGATAGGCTTTTCTCTTGGGTGGAGCTCTGATGAGCTGTGGAGTTCAGATGTTGAAAATGGAGACCCTCATGGTGTCGGGGTTCCTCTGACTTCTTGTGAGGCTTTATTGGGATGGTGGGCCAGGGCTATAACTTGCCTTCCCTCTAGGATGCCTCATGATATTTCACATATTGTTCATTTTTCCAGATCATTCTTCCACCTCTGAAGAGTTGCATTGCCTCTGAAGCTTCTGCTAATTGTTGATACCACTTCCAGCATTCTGTTCCTCCAAAGACATCCCCCTTCTCCTGTCATTGTCACTTTACCCTCATGTAACGTCCCTTCTTCCTTGCTGTATTAATTAGGGTTCTGCAGAAAAACAGAATTTAGTATAAGAATTGACTTCTTGTAAAAATTTATTCATAAAGCTATGGAGACTGGGAAGTTCCATATTTTTTTTGTTTGCAAGGTAGTGAACCACAAAAGCCTGAGAAGGGGGCATAGGAAAAAAGCCAGAGATGTAACTTTGCAACTGAATCCAAAAGTCCTAGAAGCAGAGACACAGGTACCCAAGAACAGAAGCTGGTGTTGATGGAGCTGTGATGCCAGCTGAAGCAGAAAGGGAAATCCAGCCTTCCTCCAGCTTGTTTGTTTTCTATGTGCAAGCCCAGAATGTATTGGACCAATGGGTTGGGTGGATGGGTTCCTTGTTGTCTGCCCACCACTATTAAATTCATAGTATATAATATAAAATAATATGTTATATTATAATATAGTATACACTAATATATAATTACCTGTGTCATTTGTCTTTCTGTTTGTTTATTGATTTGCTCGAGAGGGGACACGTAACATTTCCATATGTCCTGTCACATACTAGTGTAGCCTAAGGGCAACTGCTCACTCCAGGAACATGAAGAGCTCCAAACCATTCCATCAGGTCGTGAGTATGAGGTCTATAATTGTTACTGATTTTTGGCATATCAAATACAACACGGGTAGCTTGCCAGACTCTGCAAGATATTATATAGTATATAATATAGTATATAATATATAGTATATAATATAGCATATAATATAGTATATAATAGTACATAATAATAGTATTTAATATGTTTATAATATATTATATATTGGGGCAGAAAAAATCAACAGTTTATGATGTAGCATTCAAAGCAGAGATTGTCTTGGCATTTCTGAAATTGTATCATCAACTTTTGTGAGTGACTTTTGGGATTCATGTTTTACAGGGCACTTACCACATTTCTTTCACATACTTCTGCTTATTTGTTCTTGTACTAATTGGTACATGCAAAGAGGGAAATGAATAGCATTCTCTATACAGTTATTATCAAGCTTAGAACTATTATGTTTTAATAATATAATTGACTGTCATTTTTCTTTTTTTATGGATTCTGAGTTTTTATGAAGTTTTTCATTTTGACCTGTTCTCCTCCCTCTTGATAGTTGCCTGCTTTGTAATGAGCAGCTTCTACTTGCCTTTTCTTTTGTTTCATCTAAATATTTTTATTGTTAGTTGATGTCACTTTTTCTCTAGATTTCTAAGCTCATATTCCATTATAAATTTATAGCAAGTAAGTTTTGAGTTCTTTCTTTGTGACCCAATATTACTATTTTCCTTTCTTCATTTCTTACTGTGAAGGAACTTTCTATTGTAACGTTGGGTTTCTTTTCCTTTTCGTTAAGACCTGCTAGTATTTCTTGACGTGTTGGCTTAATAGCTATGAATTACTTTGACTGTGGATTCTTTTCTTGCTCCCTCAAACATGAGTGGTAATCTAGAAATAGAGGGGTTTCCAGATTGGATTTCTCTTTGTCAGCACATGGTTACATCATGCCATTCCCTACTGGCCTGCAGAATTCCTGTCAAGGAATTTATTGAGTCTTATGGGATGGCTCTTATTGTTAGTTTATTTTTTCTTCTTGCTTCTTTTTAGGATTCTATTGCTATATTAATCTTTTGTTATTTTGAACACAAAACCGCTCTTTATGTATCTGTTCTAATGTTTGTCGTTTGAAACTCTGAGCTACTGAATCTGGTGATTTTATTCCTTACTCAGTTTGAGGAAGCACATGTCTTTTTATCTTATCAAAAATAGTTCTAGCATCACTAAAATTTTAATGCTGATTATGATTCCTCTTGATGTTGTTCCTTATATCTTATGTTAGTTTCACTTTATATATTTTGTACTAACATCTGTGTCATAAACTTATTTTTCTTGTTCTTTTAATTATAATTTTCTTTACCTTATACTGAGCTCAATGTTACTTAGGTTTTTTGTCATTTTACTGTTGAATCACACATAGTTTTTTTAATTCAAGAACCTAATATTTTAAGAAGAATAATATAACTTATATGTAATATTTTGAATAACTGGATGAGGGAACTTTATGCTTTAAAGAAGGGAAGCACAGATCTATCTTGGCCCCAGAATATGAGAAGAGAAGGAAAAAGTGAAGTATGGAGAAGAGAAGAGAGTTGAGAATCAACTGATATCAGGGGATTCAGGTACATTGGTGTTGTTAAGGAATGGCAGAGAAAAATATCCAAACCACAAAGTCAACAGCACTGAAATCAAGAGACCCAAACTTTAATAAGCAAACATAGACAAATGCTGTCAAGAGGGCTGGGTAGGAGGTTGCATATGGGAAGGAACATGGGAACATTTGTGGAGGGATTTGAAAGGGGTGGTAGGTCGGTGCTGAAATATTTTATGTCTAAGATTCAACTATGAATAACTTTATATGACACAGTTCTTTAATTGAAGTAAATAAATAACATTTTAAGAAAGAATCTATTCTATCAATTTGTTTTCTGGGGTTCATGCCCAGCAGTGCACAGGGGGCTTTTCCAGGCGCAATGCTCATTGACCCCATGTAAAATTCAGGGATTTCTAATCAGAATTGGCAAGGGGCAAGGTCAGCACCTTAATCCCTATATTATCTCTGGCTCTCAGCTACTGCATTTTTTAAATTGAATTACTCTGAAATATACATCACAATTATTTATAAATTTTTAACCGTACTTTTCCTGAATTTGGTGAACCTCAGGAGACCACTGAGCTTTTATTTCAGTGAGAAATTTTCTTCTATCAGGATGCTTAGGAAGTGCTAATATGTTTGGGTCTGTTTTCAGCCATCAGTGCAAGTAATTCCTTTGGTTCACGCTATGTTTGTTGGTATGTGGAGTTTACAAACAATTTACTGACTTCAGTGGGATGTTCCTCTATGGAGTTTATTTCTTGGTGAGTACTTCCCTGTCTCTGCTTCTATCTCTGATTCTATCTGCTTCTCTCTTTAACTCTCTAGTAATTCTCCATCTGTCCCTTGTTCCTCCAGGATTATGATACACTCATTCAGGTCTAGTCTCACTGTTTTTGATGAGGGTCCAATGTTATAGCTAGGATTTAAAAAAAATATATATTGTTTTTCCACTTTTTAAAAATAAGCACTGTGATTTACAAAATTATTCATAATTGAGTTTTAGGCTTATAATAGCTAGGATTTTTAACTCTGCTCAGTTGTAAAACTGACCATACCCATAATCCTCCAAGTTGCAGTATTTTTGCCCCTAATGGTGTTTCTCCCTGGTGAAAAAATCCTCCTTTCTCAATCTACTGCAGAGCTCCCGACTCTCACCATTCTGATTTAGTTAAGATTTCAAGTACACATGTGTGATTAACCCAAACTTTCATTTAGATTTGGCAGGGATCTCAGGAGAATTTGTGCATACCCCAATTCATTCATATTGAATTAAATCTCTCACTGTAGATATAATTTTCAACCATAATGGATAATGTTGAGCAAACTTCTTAGATGGCACCCAACAATCTGCAAATTTTGTTACTTACCATGTACACCATTGGTATAAGTATGTCCTTATGAAGACCTAATGCCTGTTTTTACAAAATATCTTTTTACAATCTTAAATTCACCTGATGTTATTTCTTTGCCTAGATTGCAAATTATGTAATTTTTGTCTCGTTATCAAATTACCTTTGTGGCTCTGATTAAGCAATTTATTGTACAGCCAGTAAGACTCTTACCTTGCACTTGGTAGACAAATGTTATATTGAAAGATAGGAAGCAAGAGACTACAATAGTTGGTATCTAACACAGATCCTCAATTCAATAGCATCTAGTGACTGAGTGCTTCTAAACTATCTCAGTTTGTAAACATATATTTCGTCAGTTGATACTTGAGATGAGAATTCAGATCTATTCAATATTTTGCAATATTGATAGGTACTCCTGAACAGAAGTTAAACTGCACCCACCTAACTAACCTATACAAATCACAATGTTATAAAAGTTGATAGCCTACTACAAAAGGTTTGATTTTATTTTTTCTGGAGGAACAGAACTAATATAAACACATTCATTTTTAGACTTTTTAGTATATCCTCCAAATTTTCTCTACTATATTCAACTTTATAAAATCATACTTTTCTCATAAAATTTCTTTTCTTATTCTTTATTTTATGGATATTTTATGGTATATAGGCTATTTTGGTTAACACAATCACTTGATCACTTGACTTCCTGTTGATCATCGATTTGCTCTAGCAGGACCAGTAACATCTCAATACGTCCTGTCACATGCTAGATAGCCCAAGGGCATCTACCTACTCCAGGAACATAAGGAGCCTCAAAATCATTCCATCAGTCATGGGAATGAGATCTATAATTGTTACTGGTATTTGTTATATTTATTTATTTTCAACATTAACATTTATTATTTGAAAGCGGTTACTTTGATAGTGTGACTTTGAAATTACACTAGACTACAAAGCTATGTAGAAGTCTTAGGTGGCCCCATAATCCATAAAGTGTCTAAAAATAACCTTCTTATTCTGTTTTTCTTACATATCTTCTCAAGGCTTAATATGGGATTATAGGGGCACATCTGAAGGAGACCTTGATTTTGTCATATCATTACTAGCAGGGTTTTCTGGTGTCTTAGAATAGGTACAAAAATGAAATATTGTGCCTCTACTCAGCCATGACCTCATACCTTCCAATGAGACTCAAACCTAATATTACTGCTCTGTTTTTACCATAGTGGGTAATCTCTAAATTAGCCATATATACTCTCACCCTCAATACAAAGATTCTTAGAGGACTTTTGTCTTAACACGGAATTTTGCCCTCCTTAATAAACATTTACTTCTAACATCCTGAATTGCAATGAAAATTTTATCAACTTTAATTAGCCAGACTCTGATTTTTTTCTCAGTATATTCTCATTGAATGAATGTTCATTCTAGCATTATGGTCATTGAGAAATCATCCAGAGCTAAAAGCAAGTGACCTGTCATCATTAAAACTGATGGCATTTTTTTTCTTTTTAAAGATCACAGATAACTCTGGTTTCTCTTCATAATCATATAAATGTTTCACCATTTTTAAAGATCACCTGGGCCAGATCGAAAAAAAAAAACTGTTGAAGGGTGGGTGTCGATGATCCGGACTGTGATAGTCTGGTCTGCTGGGTGGAGTTGTGATGAGAGGGAAGTCCGGATGTGGAAAATGGTGGCCCCCATGGAGTAGGGGGTCGTCTGCCTTGTTATGAGGCTCTACTGGGGTGGCAGGCCAGGGCTAGAATCCACTGAACCAGAGACTCTCA
This sequence comes from Cryptotis parvus, assembly GCA_021461705.1. Taxonomy (NCBI): domain Eukaryota; kingdom Metazoa; phylum Chordata; class Mammalia; order Eulipotyphla; family Soricidae; genus Cryptotis; species Cryptotis parvus. The sequence goes on along the minus strand of JAJIBD010005249.1, from coordinate 67,889 downwards.
GACATGGGGAAGAGCTGCTACTTGCTCTCCCTGTGCCCAGCCGCTCATGAGGTGCCCAGGAGGCATGGCGTATTCTAGCCCTGGACTGCCACCCGAGCAGAGCCTCACAACAAGCCAGACGACCCCCTCAACTCCATGGGGGCAGCCGTTTACCACATCCGGACTTCCCTCTTGTCACACCTCCACCCAGCAGACCAGACTATCACAGCCCGGCTCTCCGTGCCCACTAGCGGCCGCACAGTTCATCAATAAATGCTTTATTTAGAGGTGACTGCAAAGAGTATGCCACCCGCACGGCAAGCCTGGCAAGCTGCTCGTGTCAGTATTTGATATGACAAATACCAGTAACATTTATATTAGGTCATTCCCATGACCTAATATAATGGTTTGAGCGCTTTATGTTCCTGGAGCAAGTGGATGCCATTGGGTTCTACTAGCATGAGACAGGACATATGGAGATATTACTGGTGCCTGCTCTAGCAAATAGATGATGAACGGGAAGATAGTGATAGTGATTTAAAGATCACAGATACAATGCATTATCTTTGCATTATTATTATTATTTGTCTGTTCATTTGTTTGGGGGTTGCTGATTCAGGGATCACTCCTGGCAGTACTTAGAGGACCATATGGAGTGCTGTGGATTGAACCATATTGGTGTTAATGGCTGTACAATCATTCTGACCCAAAACATCTATACATTACTGACATATCTCACCCTTCAGTACAGGTATTCATGTATAATATAAAATATTTTCCTTTCTGATCATTACTTTCATACTTTTTACTTATTATTTTAAAATTATATTTATTATTTTTATTCTCAACTTTATCAAACTTTTATTTCCACTTCCCAATATGCATTAAACATGATCAAATCCATGAACCTTACCCTAGGCATGCAGAACTTAATTATTGCTCGAAATGTTCTGCCTTACACTTATTTCCTAAGATATATTTGTGATACTATTATGTGTTCTGGAACACTTCCACTTCCTCTACTTTATGGTTCTTTCTCAGAAAAGAAATTAGTAAAGTGGAATCTTAAGTGTAATTCAATCTCTGGCACCACATTGGTTCTCCTAGCATGGCAAAGAGTGATTGCTGAACACATAACCCTGAAATATTAGCAATGTCATGTGTGATCCAATCTGCACAAGCACCCCTAATCACAAAAAGAATTGGTTGATTTGGTGATAATATTAAAATGGTTAAGATGTAACCTATGAGCTCATTTAACCTCTCGAGTTCATTCGCCAACATGGCAAGGCACGAGCCTCAGGCAACCAAATGCTAACATCCAACCTCGCAAAGCAGTGCAGAGAAGTGATAAAGGGAGACCTCAAAGAGAGAAGAGCAGAAATACTGGCCAGTGCAGCAGACAGGGAGAAGTATTTTTGCAACACCTGCCTGTCCTTTGCAAACTATAAGACCAAGATGACTGCCCTCTGACATCCTGATGGATCTATCACATATTCCAGAAAGGCAATGGAGAAGATTATCCATGACTTCTACTCAGATCTCTTTGATAGCCACATTTGCTTGCCCACATATCAAATTCTGCAGGATGGTATATAGTTCCCAATGTTCTCCCATCTCAAATCCAACATACCATTTCATAGGTAAAGAAATGAACAGCACCTGGCCCAGACAAAGTCAGACCAGAACTCCTGAAGAATCTGCCATCAGTACTCATCAATACACTGGCTCAGCTCTTCACACACTACCTGTCTGAATTCAAGGTGCCCTCCTAATGGAAAACCAGCAGAACAGTTCTACTGTAAAGAAGGGATGGTGTTTCCGCTGCGTATTTTTGGTTTCCCAGAGTAGATTCCCAGGAGTGGTATGGCTGGGTCAAATGGGAGTTCAATTTCTAGTCTTTTTGGAGGAAAGTCCATATTGTTTTCCAGAAAGGCTGTACCAGCCGGCATTCCCACCAACAATGGATGAGTGTCCCCTTTTCCCCACATCCACGCCAGCACTTATTATGATACCAATATCCAAGGTCAAGTGAAGCATATATCGGGAGGTCTTGTCAAAGGTGGAAATTATCACAAACGTGTGGGAGTCAGAGTTTAGGTAAGACAGAAAATGGAACAGGGTGCTAATAATAGTCGAGGGTACTAATGCCAACCTAGAACTGAGCATTAAATAGAGGCAAAAGGATTCACATGACAACCTTTTAATGTATGTTCTGTAATCCATAGTCTGGAAGGGAAGGAAAAGAGAAAGAGAGAGAAAGGGAAAGAAATAAAGAAACTGCCATGGAGCATGGCTGGGGAAGGGGGAGGAAACCGGGGATGTTGTTGGTGGGAGATGGGCACTGGTGGAGGGACGGGTGCTGAAACACTGTATGACCAAAACCCAAACATGAACTTTTTAATTGTATATCTTTTTATTTGTATGGAGACGGGCACTGGTGGAGGGACGGGTGCTGAAACACTGTATGACCAAAACCCAAACATGAACATTTTAATTGTATATCTTTTTATTTGTATATCTCACGGTGGTATAATAAAATACTTAAAAAAACAAAAAAAAGAAGGGAGACATCCACGACCTTGGCAACTATAGCCCAAACTGCCTGTTGTCCGTCATCTATAAGCTGTTCACTAGGGTTATCCTGAACAGGATTGGCAGAACATTAGATAAAGGTCAACCATGTGAGCAAGCTGGTTTCTGAAAAGGATCCAGCAAAATTGACCATATTCACACGATAACCAAGCTCATTGAGGGTTGTAGGGAGTTCACGATGCCGCTCTGTCTCAAGTTCATTGATTTAATGAAGCCTTGATTCTTTTTGAGACCAAAGCAGTCATTGAAACCCTAGCCAAACAAGGCGTTCAAACCCAAATCTTCAAATCAAGATCTTTCGTGAGCTGTATCATGAGTTAACCACCAGGATCTCACCATTCTACAAGGAAGTGATCACTGATGTCAAAAGAGTGGGATTCGGCAGGGTGATACCATTTCACTGAAACTCTTCAGCGCCACCCTCAAGAATGCCATGCAACAATTAGAATGGGTAGGAATGGGAGTGAAGATAGATAGATGGTCAGCAACTGCACCATCTCTGCTTTGCTGATGACATCGTTTATTAACATCAAACATTAGCCAAGTGGTACAAATGCTGGCTGACTTTGACCAAGAATGTGGAAAGATAGGTCTGCAGCTGAATCTCAACAAAACAATGTTCATGAAAAATGAACTAGTTCCAGAGGCCCCATTCACTCTGAATGGAAAAAACATCTCTGAATGCAGCAATTATGTTCCTAGGTTGAGAACTCAACATGATGATGACCTAAAACCTGAGTTACGCAGGCTGTAGAGAGAGGCATGGAACACCTTCAAGAGCATCAAAGAAGACTAGGTAAAAGGACAAAGAACCTCTGTCTTCAGGCACATCTCTTTGACTCCACTGTTCTCCATGTATTAGCATATGCCTCAGAGACCTGAGCCCTACGAAAGCAGGATGAGACCTCTATTCGGGTCTCCCAAATGGGGAATCGAAAGAGCTATGCTTGGAATATCATGCCTCACTCAAGTGAGAGAAAGGAATCTGGAGTTCTTAACTCCATCAAGATCCAGAGTTATTGATGCTGTATCGTTTGCCAAGGCATCAAAAAATCAGATGGGCTGGACATGTAATGGGATTTGGAGACAGCCACTGGACAAGAGCCATTACCGACTGGATCCCATACAACATCAAAAGATCACATGGCCTACTACCTATAAGATGGTCAGACTTCTTTTTCAAGACCTTGAATGAGTGGTTTGAGGCTCTTCATATTCCTGAAGCAAGCAGATGACATTGGGCTACACTGGCACATGATAGGGCCAAATGGAATCGTTACTGGTGTCCGTTCGAGCAAATTAATGCATAACGGGTTGTCAAGTGATCAAGTGAAGATTTAAAAAATAGATACACGTAATTTGGGAGAGTGAAGCGATGAAGCAGTAGTACTCAAGATTTTCAGGGATATTACCCAGAGGCAATTGGTTAACTGGTTGATAGTTCAACAATTGAAGCCAGTTGATGGAGTAGTTAGACCCTGCAGTGCCAAGGCCACTAGCTCAATCCTATATTAGGTATCACCAAGTCCTAAGATATCACACAATATCAAATCTGGATATTGTGATTTTGTAGTGGGTGTTCAACTCCAAGTTTTGTTTGAAACAAGCTCTAATTATGTTTGTGCTCTGACCAGTAAGCTATATTTCTTTTTTTTTAATTTTTATTATACCATGTGAGATATACAATTACAAGGAAGTTCATAATTGGGTCTCTACAATACAGTGTTTCAGAACCCATCCCTCTACCATTGCAATTCCCACCTCCCATATCCCAAACACACCCCACTACCCAAACCCTGCCTGCCCCTATTGCAGGCGCATTTTACTCTCTGTCTATCTCTTTGTATATGTCCCTGTATTTCTCTTTCTCTCTTCTATTACACTTTGTGGCTTGTCCTATGGATACTAACAATGTACGATGCCTCTATCTGAATATTTAAAAAGTGAGTTCTAGTGTGACATCATAATTCCTCACTCCCCATAACCTCTCCAGTTTGTTGCAAATAGAATGATCATTGAAGTGTATAAATTAGAAAAGATCCTGGGAAGGACCTGGTGCTAAAATACATTAGAGTCTAAGGGTATGCGCAGCTGCTCTGCAGCCATGCACCTGCTCAGCTGTTAATCTGGAGTATCTGTCTTCTAGCAGATGGCTGTGATGGCTAGAGCTCAGGGTCACACCTACTGACCTGGAATTGAGGAATGGGTGGAGGCGCCCAAATCCCTGCTCCAAGTAGGGCAGGCGTGGCCGCCTGCATACTGAGCAAGCCCTAGGAGCTGTGAAGGACAATATTTCTGGCCTTTAGATACTCCACTTTACTTTCATCTGAATACACATTTTTGCCAGCCTAAATAAGATTTTAGGTGGAAGAGGAAATAGACATTATACCAGTAAATTAGGGAAACCTTAATGAATGCAAATTTTTTTACTCTATATACTATCTTAAAGCCTAAGATAGAATAAAAAAAAACACTACAAAGTGAGTGCAAGAATGAAGTTTTTCTACTGGATTTTAACAATACTCCTTTGGGCATGAGAACACACTATCCAGAGTAATAGATATAAAGCTCACACATATCCCTGCAAAAGCGATGTGTTAGTATGAGAAACGGTCATTTACGTGAGACTAAGTCATGGTTCTTACAGCCTAATTATGACAAGTGACATATTTACTCGGTGCCAATCCATCAGATAAATGGAGATTAAAATGATTCTGGAATAATATCTTATAATATTTTCTGCCATTTTCATTGACTAATGTGCTTCATTTTAACCATTTTTCTTTCACATACTTCAGCTAATGGGTGTCCTAGAAATTGGTAGATGCAATGGGAGAAATTGCTACTGTTTATTTGAACTAATATGAGTTGGAACCAGGTGTTTGGGATATCTTTTGTTTTATTTTGTTTTATTATTAGATTTTTTTAACTTGTAAGTGCTGTGATTTATGATATCATCAAAGAGAAAATTTCACACATACAATGTTAGAACACCACACTCTACACCTTTGAATAACATTCAGTTTACTTTTGTGAATTGTGTGAGATAATGATCAAATTTCTTTCATTTTGAAGTGCTGATTTATAAGCAAGACTTTTTGTTTAAGCAAGACTTTTTAGTGGGTGTGGTGTTGGGATTAATAGTTTACTATCATTATTATGTTAATATCATTAACAGTTACTTTAGTTTGATGTGTGTATAGCTTTTTCTTAATTTTGATCAGCTATTTTTCCCCCTTCTCTTCCATTTGGTGGTGCATTCATTGCAATGACCAAGATTCATAGGCACACTTGACTGAAGTCCTCACCAGTACTTGTGTTTTAGTTGTGATGCTTGTGCATAACTGGCTGCCACTTAACCAGGAATCCTTCATAGATGCTGGCACAGAGATCGTATATCTAACAAATAATAGTGCAGTCACTAACGAATTCAGAGAATGCAGTGGCACTGGGAATCAAATTTATGGCCACATGATTGATTGCAATAAATTTGTTTTAGAGCCTGAGTCTACGCGTTCCTCAGATTTGATACTAGAGTAATTATAGTGATACTCTTAATTAGTTATGATAAAATATAATGAGTTTGGTATCACTACAGTTTAAAATCATAAGCTCCCAGAAGTGGTTCATTGTTATGGAACTCCAAAGGAGATAAACTAATGCTGGGGTCGGAGCAATAGTCCAGCCGGTAGGGCATTTGCCTTACATGCAGCCGACCAGGGTTTGATCCCTGGCATCCCATATGGTCCCTCATGCAGTGCCAAGAGTGATTCCTTAGCACAGAGCCAGGAGTAAACCCTGAGCATGGCTTGGTGTGACCCAAAAAGCAAGAAAAAAAACTAATGCTATGACTTTTTTCCTTGGTACAATATATTAAATTAAAGCAGGTATTTGATACTGCTCCTAGCATTCTCGGGGAATTCTAGCATTCTCATAGTCCACAAATCTTGGCCCCCTAATAAAACTTTATAAAGGTGAATATTATATTTCTTCTCTTCAGAGTTAGTTTCTCTCCTAACTTGGATTTTATTATAGGGAGTCATCAAACTCTAATTCTAAAATTCAGAGAACAATTCGGATAAATTCACTTGGAGATTGAGTCAACAGCAGCAACAAGAGAAGTGAATTTTCTCTGAAGTAATTTTAAGAGATTACCAAGAAACACATGTTCTATTAAGTGACTACGAGAAAAAGGTCTTTTGCATCTTTTGTCAGTAAACAAATGATTATATATATATATATGTTTCAGCTTACATTTTTTTTCTCTGCTTATATATTTTTCCTCTGATCAATGCAATTTTTTGCATTAATATTCTTTGGGGGTTTGTTTTTATTTTACTTTTTGTTTTGATTTTGAATACAGTCAGCCATGCTCACAGCTTCCTCCTGGATCTGTACTCAGGGATCACCCCCAGCTAATATGTGGTATAGAGGTAGAACAGGGGTCAGCCAAATGCAAATAGGTGCATTAATCTTTGTACTATCTTGTAGCACCTTGGATTTACCAATTTTATGACTTATCAGTAGATTTTAACTTCCTTATGATAATTTATGGTGAACTATTTTCTGATAAATCCCATTTTTATTTTGATTAAGTAAAAAAAGTATGCCAACTTGGAAATGAGAATGAAGTTTGGCAACACCTAGATTAATAAAATTGAGAGGGAGAATATAATATTCAGGATGACAAGAATGGTGATGTCTTGAGAGATGTGAATGGAATAGAGGAAATAATCTTTACTGTGTTTCAAGATAAAAAATGATCAAGGCACAATAGCAGGTATGGATGGTTGTTTGAATAGTCACTGCTTTAAAGGAGAAGTTTCTTAAATTGTTTGATAGTAGGCTTTGATATGTATAATTTTAGTGAGTTCAAGGGAAGTAGTTAGGGACATGGGTCTGGAAAGTGCTGTTCTGGGGACAGAGTTATAGTGCAGTTGGGAGAGCATTTGCCTTGCACATGTCTGACCCGGGTTTAATCCCCAGCATCCCTTATGGTCCCCTGAGCACCACCAGGAGTAATTCATGAGTGCAGATCCAGGAGTAAACCCTGAGCATTGCCAGATGTGAGACCCCCCAAGAAAAACGTTGTTCTCTATATAGGGTACAGATAGAGATTTTAAGATACACAATTCATTAGTATAAGTGTAGTTTAAATAAAACATATTCGCACTTGAAAGCTGTTCATATGAAATTCAAATTTAATTTAATAAATTTAACATTTATTATGACTTGCCAAATTTGTCTACTCCATTTGATTTCACAATATTAGCTATAAGATCTACTTAACAGGTTACTTCATATATTTGTAAAACCTACCTCTTTCTAATATTTTAAACAGAAATGGCTTAAATAAAGTCTTGGTTTTTGCTGAAGACAAAATCCTAAACAAGTTAAAACTAATGTACCATCTCTTTATTCTCCAAAATAAAACATATGTTTTTCTAAATAACTATGTTATATTCACATGTTCTACTAATACCTGTGCATCTGCAGCATACTTTTCATCAAACACTTTCAATAAACATACAATTCCTGACTACCCTTTTTCATGTTCTTTAGTCTTTTAGTCCTTTTCAATTTTATTATTATTAATATTACTATTATTATTATTATTATTATTATTATTATATTAGTAGTAGTAGTAGTAGTAGTAGTAGTAGTAGTAGTAATGTTTTCTATCAGAGCCAGTGGTGTTCAGGGTTTGCTGCTGACTCCTTGCTGTAAAATCACTTCTGTCAGTATTTGAGTGTCAATAAATCACATGTGGTGACAAGGCTGTATCTTGTTTAGCTGTGTGCAAGGCCAATATGTTAATCCCTATCCTATCTCTCTTAATTACATTTTTTAAACTTTCATAATATTATCAGTGTGATTGTGCAAACTTTTCACTACACCATAAAGCTGTTTTTAACAAAAATTAAGTGATCAAACCCATCATGTCATTTGCTGGATTGTGAAATTTCTCTCAGAGGAAATACTTAATTTGAATGAAACAATGGATACAGAAAGGTGAAATATACATGAACTTAAATTATGCTCACATACTTTGATAATCACGTATCCTCAGGGGGTTTTTTTTTTCTTTGTTATACCCAAGTTTGTTCATTCCCTATATTTTAGCATCTCAAATTGGGCTGAAATTTTGTCACTAATCATAAAAATTGAAAGTTGGGTTACTGTTATGTACTAGAAAACAAAGACAACCCTAATCAAACCTCTAAGAAGAGTCATAAGGGGAAAAGATCTTGCAAAAAGATTTATGCTTCTAACCAGAGTGAAGTCTGAGTTCTTTCAATGAAGATAAATGAATAACTCCATCATCTCAATGTGAAGACTCTTTAACCAACACACTGTCTATTTTGTGATTTGTGATGGTTTTACACAGGAAAAAGTAACTGATATATATCATGGCTGTCAAATCCTGGTATTCCAGTGGGTTTTCTGAACAGACAATTGTACCACTTTCATTATCTTTGTGTTACAGATAATGGATAATAAACCAGCTTATAGTACCCATAGGAGAACTTCTTGGACCCTAGAAAAGTCTTCAAAGAGACTGTATACACATTAAACTTTTCTTGCCCTCTGAAGATGCCTTTGAATCAAATAAGAATTGCTTTACTTTCAAAATCAAGAATCAACTTTATAGAGTTCCCTGGTTGAAAAGTATACTTTTATCTATGGTTTCATCTGATTCTTCAGGAATTTAATTCACCATTTTTCAAAGTTTTGTTGCACATGCTCTAGGCTTCCCTTGGGGCTTATTTCATAACTCAAATTTCCTCCCAATGCTCTTTTTTTCTTCCTCATTTCAGACTCGATTATGTATAACTTTCCATTTTATTTTTCTAAGTGAAGTCCTCGTCTCTTCTCTGGGTTTTAAGTCCAAAATCTGTTTATAAGATAGGATATGATAGCTCTACCTGACTCTTTATCTGTCTTGTATCAGAAGTTACTATTTATTTGAACATCTACTTATTTTGGTTATACTTGATTGACTAATATATATGCATCAATGAAGTAAATTGGGAGAGTAACCCAGGACCTGTGTTTACTCCTTGTCTGTGCTTAGGCATCACTCCTGGTAATGCTGTGGGGACATGTGCAGTGCCAGGTGTTGAAGGGAGGTCATCCATGCCCAAGGCAAGCACTTTTACCCATTGTACTATATGTCCCGGCCACTAAGTAATTCTTAAATTTGATCACTTGATCACTTGAATCCCGTTATTCATCGATTTGCTCAGTGGGCGCCAGTAGCATTTCCATTGGACCCTATCACGTGCCAATGTTTGTTTTGGCAGCCTAGGATGGCCATGAAATTTTATCAGGCACTGCTTGTTTGCCTTTCTGACTGCTGCCGTATTAAGGGCTCTTTTGGGGTCAGGAAAATAAACATTTCTGTTACTGGATTTGGCATATCGATCAAGCATTGGACAGCTTGCCAGGATCTGCCATGCGGCGCTATATTCTCATTACTTTGTGGGGCTCTATCAGAGGGGTGGGTAGAATATTTACGATAATTTGGAGGTAAATCGCGTGGCCGCACAAGGGAGAAAGCTGGCTTCTGCTCTGCCGGGTGTACCTTCTTAAACTACCAATTTTTAAATCAGTGTTTTTAGAAACTTATAAATCCAATACAAACTGATTTTGATTGCTATCTCTTCTCTGCTATAACATGCCAGATTTTTGAGAGTGTGTTATATTTTTTTGTAATTAAAGTAGAAAGAAAAAGAGAAAATATGAGAAATATGGAAAGTGGTGGCCTAAATAAATAAAGGAATCAGCACAAACTTAAGAAATTATTCAAAGAGTTTTTTTTGGAGTACTACCAGGGGGTTAAGGTTTATTGCTGGCTCTATGGTGAGGGATCACTCCTGGCCTGCTCTGAGGACCCCATGTTTCTGCCACATGCAAGGCAAATAAATACCCTTTATGCTAACTTTCCAGCTTCAAAGGAATATTTTTATAGCTTCTGACTCTCTTTCTTGAAAATTTAAAATTTGATTAAATCTTTGTTGTCTAGATGTTATCCCACTATTATTTGTTTATGTTGTTGTTTTGGGGAAGAAAACACCCAGACATTCTTGGCAGCTTTCCCCAAGGTAATAGGATCAGTGTTGAAGCACTGTAAGCCTAAAATTCATGTAGGAATGGCTTTGTAAACTGGAATTCCTTAATTATGTAAAATTTAAAAGTAATTTTAAGATTGTGATTAATTCAAGAGAGATAATGCAGAGTAAGTTAAAGTACTTGTCTTGTTTGCAGCCAAGAGTGTTTCAATCCTTTGTTCTGTGTATGGTTGGTTACCCAAGGACTGTGAGGATTAATCTCTGAGCAGAGACTCAGGGAGAAACTAAGATCACTGCTGGGCATTGATCAGCCCTACCCCGAATTTCTATCACTAAAATCAGGAACAGAAACATTTGTTGTAAATAGTAGCTGTAACTAGGGAGACTCGCACTCTTGTTTTATGTGCATCATATAAAATGGTAAAGGATTTTACAGGGAAATTGAGTTTTTCTATAATTAAAAACTCACAATTCCATCACTTAATATTTTCCTTGTTCATAATAAACAGGACCAATATTGAGTATGAAATTGACAAACATTTTCCACAAATTTACTTATATGATTTGTAGCTACTTATGTTGGGAGGGGATCATTTGCAATCTCTGATAATTTCTTCTCAGTTTGCTAGATATTGTTCTGTCATCATACTACTTATAGCATTTTAACATGTGCTACTGAAAGCATTTAGTTGCTATAAATTAAATGATCATAGATTTTATTACTTTTTTGTGAGAATGCTAATACTGGCAAAATAATACTGCATTAAATAGCTTAGACTTTAGCTCTTATTGTAAAGTTTTTTTAGTACCTTATTAATAGCATTAAAACAATCTTATCAGCATATTTAGGGGCTACTTAAATTGTATATATAACTTTATATTTGTAAGATTCTGAACTTGCTATCATTTCTTATTTTATCTCTATAATATTTAATATAATCTAGATTACTCCAGTCTGGTATTTATTATAATTTCTGACCCATCTATAAGATTTAATAGAGAAGTTCATTTTTGTAATTTTCCCCTTATGCCATGAATCTCCCATAGGGCATGCATGGTACAGTTTTACTTCACATATTGAATTTTTCAGTAAAATGTTACCAATTTAACAAATCCCAGCTGTTTTTTTTTTATTAAATTCCAAAAAATCAGATTTTTATTTTACTTTTGGACTATTTAAGGTAGGTCCAATTTTTAATGTTTTGCATTGTATTTTAAGCTTTATTCTAAATTTGTTTTAATAATTATCTAGATTGACAAAAGGCATAGAATCTAAATTTTCTAGTTTAGTGTTCTTAACCTTATATTTAAAGTTGACTTTAATGAGAGGAATTCTTCTGTCATTTGATCACTTAAATCCAGTTATAAATCCATTTTCTCGAGCGGGCACCAGTAACAGTTCCATTGGACCCTATTACGTGCCAATGTAGCCAAATGGCATCTGGTTGATTCAGGAATATGAAGAGCCTAAAACTGTTCCTTCAGGGTCTTGGCAAGGATGTCTGACCATCTTGTAGGTGGGCAGCCACGTGATCTTTTGACATCCTTTAGGATCTAGTCGGTAACAGCTCTAGTCCAGCGGTTGTCTCCAAATCGCATTACATGTCCAGCCAATCTGATTTGCGATACCTTGGCAAACGAGACAGCGTCCCTGATTCTGGAATAGCAATGGAGGTCAGAACTCCGGATTACTTCTCTCACTTGAGTGAGGCGTGATATTCCAAGCATAGCTCTTTCGATTCCTCTCTGGGAGACCGGAATAGCATTCTCATCCTGCTTTCGTAGGGCCCAGGTCTCTGAGGCATATGTTAATGCAGGGAGAACGGTGGAGTCGAAGAGATGTGCCTGGAGAAGAGCAGAAATACTAGAAGATGCAGCAGAAGCCGGGAAAAGCATTCGCACAGCCCGCCTGTCCTTCACCAACTATAAGACCAAGATGACTGCCCTACGGTGCCCTGATGGATCTATCACATCTTCTAGAAAGGCAATGGAGAAGATTATCCAGGACTTCTACTCAAATCTCTTTGATAGCCACATTCACCTGCCCACATACCAAATTCCACAGGATGGATATGTCATTCCCAATGTTCTCCCTTCTGAAATCCAACATGCCATCTTGTCGGTAAAGAAGGGAATAGCACCAGGCCCAGACAAAGTCAGACCTGAACACCTGAAGAATCTGCCGTCGGTACTCAATACACTAGCTTGGCTCTTCACACATTACCTGTCTGATTGCAAGGTACCCTCCCAAAGGAAAACCAGCAGGACAGTTCTACTGTTTAAAAAGGGAGACATTCACGACATCGGCAACTATAGCCCCATCTGCCTGTTGTCAGTCATCTACAATTTGTTTACACGAGTCATCCTGAACAGGATTGGCAGAACACTAGATGAAGCCCAACCATGCGAGCAAGCTGGCTTCCGGAAAGGATTCAGCACAATTGACCATATCCACACAGTAACCAGGCTCATTGAGGTTTGTAGGGAGTACAAGATGCCTCTCTGTCTCACGTTCATTGATTTACAGAAAGCCTTTGATTCTGTGGAGACTGAAGCATCGAAGCCCTAGCCAAACAGGTGTTCAAACCCAATACATCAATATGCTTCGTGAGCTGTATTACGGATTCACCACCAGGATCTCACTATGCTACAAAGAAGTGATCATTGATGTCAAAAGAGGGGTTCGACAGGGTGGTACCATCTCTCCAAAACTCTTTAGCGCCACCCTCTAGAACATCATGCAACAATTAGAATGAGAAGGAATGGGAGTGAAGATAGATGGTCCGCAACTACACCACCTCCGCTTCGCTGATGACATCATTCTAATAACACCAACCATTAACCAAGCAGCACAAATGCTGGCTGACTTTGACCGAGAATGTGGAAAGATAGGTTTACAGCTGAATCTGAAGAAAACTATGTTCATGATAAATGAACTAGTTCCAGATTCCCCATTCACTCTCAATGGAACAAACACCTCTGAATGCAGCAGTTATGTGTACCTAGGTCAAGAAGTCAACATGATGAACGACCTAAAACCTGAGCTGCGCAGGAGGAAGAGAGTAACATTGAATGCCTTCAAAAGCATCGAAGAAATAGTGAAAAACACAAAGAATCTCCTGCTCGGGCACATCTCTTCAACTCCACTGTTCTCCTGAATTAACATATGCCTCAGAGACCTGGGCCCTATGAAAGCAGGATGAGAATGCTATTCTGGTTTCCCAAAGAGGAATTGAAAGAGCTATGCTTGGAATATCATGCCTCACTCAAGTGAAAGAAGGAATCTGGAGTCTGACCTCTGTGGATGTTCCAGAGTCAGGTACGCTGTGTCGTTTGCCAAGGCATCGAAAATCAGATGGGCTGGACATGTAATGCGATTTGAAGACGACCATTGGTCTAGAGCCATTACCTACAGGTTCCCACAGGATCTCAAAAGATCACATGGCGCCCACCTAAAAGATGGTCCGGCATCTTCGTCAAGACTCTGAATGAACGGTTTAAGGCTCTTTGTATTCCTGAAGCAACCAGATGCCATTGGGCTACACTGGCACATGATAGGGTCAAATGGAAATGTTATTGGCTCCCGCTCGAGAAAATCAATGAATAACAGGATATCAAGTGATCAAGTGAATATTTATTTATAAATAAGTTATATATCTACATGCATATATTATATTTGTACTATTCTTTATATATGTATTCATGCATATATTTTCTGTTTTACCTAATAAGTGGTAGATATATTTTTTCTGGTATTTGTCACCAATAATCAATTATATATCATAGTCTTGTAGCTGCAGGTATCCTGCATCAGTTGTAAATTCATAATAAGTACGAAGTCTCCCTTTTGCTTGAAACAAACATTGTGAGTGAGCTTTTTCATTTACTGAAATACAAATAGGGGTTTTCCACTCTATTTTTGCCCTTATTTAACTTATTAATTTCTTCCAGTATTTAATATAAATATAGCTCAAGTACATCAGTGAAATATTTAATAGCTGTTTTCACTATGTATTTGCAACTCTTACCACATTAATATTGTTCAGATTTTATTACATTATATTGCTAAGTATCTTCATATGATGAATATTTAGGTAAAGAATGGGCTATTTCTCAGCTAAAGTATTCCATTCTCTTTAATAAGGTATTATGAAACTGTATGGCTTTTAATGCCATATAAAATATATTTATGAAATTACTGAAATAGAAAAATTATCAAGCTTTAATCTATTTGGATAAAATTCGATACTATGAGCCCCTTATTTAAGACCTGACTGTTGCAGATAACTGCCCACCCAGTGATCCAGACCCGTTACTTTAAAGTTTTTAATTAAAAATAGTTGGACACCAATGGTTCTAACCCTTACCTTCATATATTTTAATAAGAATTAATTAAATCACCAAGTCATTTTGGGAATTAGGCTATTTTAGGAACATTATTAAGCTTAAAGCATTTCCAAAACTCAGTTTACTCCTTTAAAAATGCAGTTGCTTTGTGTGAATTACTAGCAGATTTGTTAAAAATATTCTGTAGGAATCAATAAGACTATACCGTTTTTCATTTTTCATTTAGAGTTATCAAAAATAGAAATTTTCTTTTTATTTTCGGTTCTTTTTCTTATTGAATCACACTGAGATACACAAAATTGTTCATTATTGGGTTTCTATTGAATGACAAGGCTTAGTTAGTTTTGGATCTTTTCTGTTTAAGCTACTTACAGTTTAAGGCATCCATGTCTTTAAACCAGGGTTCAGGCTAAGGAGATCGAGATATCTCTTTTGTGTAAAAACTCATAGAGGGTGTGGCAGTTACAGGAGTGATTTTTTACTCTGAATTAGTAACTTTGGAATATTGTTATAATCTATGCTATGATTTCAATGCTATCTAGACTAAGCACAATTCCTCCTAAACACACACTGGTCCTAGCATGGAACAATTAGAATTTACCAGGAAACCAGGTAAACTTACCAGGATTAGAATTTACTGACTCCATTGAGACTACTATTTATCAACTCTGCCAAGAACAAAATAGGAATTATGATTGTTTGTACTTAGTAAGCAAGCATGACCCTTTCAGTATACAGAGGAGAGGACATTCAGAATTACCCTGGTGCAGAAGAGAAATAAGAATGTTGTGGGTATACTATCTATAGTGCATGAAGTGTGGGTACTATCTATAGTGCATGGAAGTTCATGGCCTGAAATTACCATAATCTCAAATTACCACGAACATACATACATTAAGACATATTTCTTTATATTAGCCCCCTGTGTCTTTTAAAAAATATTTTATTATATCATTGTTAGATATACAATTACAAGATGTTCATGTTTGAAATTTAGTTCTACAATGTTCCAACACCCATTCTTCCACCCCTGCCCATTTCCCATCACCAATGTCCCCACCTCCCTCCCCTTCCCCCCAGCCTACTTCCATGGCAGGTTCTTTATCTCCTTTCTCTCTCTCTCTCTCTCTCTCTCTCTCTCTCTTTCTCGCTTCCCTTTCTTACACATTGTAGATTGTAATATATTCTAGAACATGATTGGTTCCACTAGTTTGAAGTACCAGTTCAGGACCACGAAATGGAGACTATGTTGGTGAGCAAGTTCCATGCGGTTGCTTCCGAGGTCCTTTAGAGGTGATGGGCCCTCTCTCAAAACCCAATGGTCAGCTGAGCTAGGGGAGAGCCAGATGGCAGCTCTCCCCTGTGCATCTGAGTCTCTGCATCATGGCCTAGAGCCCCAAGGCAGTTCATGGGCGGGGCCACCAGGCCTCTGGGAAGGGTCAGAGAGGGAAATAGGGACCCCAGCTCCATCTCCAGGAACACCTAGTTACTTACGCCTCTGAGAGCCACCTACCTGGGCTCGAACTTCGGCTGCCGTGACATGGTCTTGAGATCAGCATCTCTCTTGCGTGGGTTCTGATGAGCTGTTTGGTTAGGCCGAGAAAATGGTGGCTATTAGAGTGAGCCAATCTCATCTGGCTGCTTCCACGGCCCTACAGAGGTGATGGGCCAACACCAAAACCCTTCTTGCTCCTGGTAGCCTCATGGTCAGATGGCAGTGTCAGATGGCAGCTTTCCCCTGTGCTTCTGAGTCTCTGCATCATGGCCAAGAGCCCTGAGGCAGTTCATGGGCTGGGCCACTAGGGCCTCTGGGATGGGTTAGAGAGGGGAAGGTATACCCCAGCTACATCTCCAGGAACACCTGGTGACTTCTGCCTCTGAAAGCCGCCTACATGGGCTCGAACTTGACTGCCCTGAGCTGGTCTTGAGATCAGCGTCTCTCTTGCATGGGATCTGATGAGCTGTGCGGTCCAGACAGTGATGATGGCAGCTTTTATGGTGAGTGAGTCTCATCTAGCTGCTTCTGAGGCCCTACAGAAGTGATGGGCCCACTCCCAAAACCTATCTTGCCTTCTGGGAGCCTCATGGTTAGCTGAGCTAGGGGAGAGCTGACTGCCAGCTCTCCCAAGTGTGTCTGAGTCTCTCATCTTTATATCTCTATTTCTGTCTCTGTATTTCTCTCTCTCTTCTCCTATACCTTGGGACTTGCCTTACGGTTTATGATGCATTTATCTATGTGTATGTTCAGCAGTGAGTTCTAGTGTGATATTATATTTCCTCATTCCCATAAACCTCCCCAGTTTGTTACAACCACAATAATCATTATGGTGTACAGATGTGAAAGATCCTGGGAAGGACCTGGTCCTAGCCTACTTTGTTATTTAAGCTTCTTGTGTGGCTGCGCACTGTCACAGCTGTGCATCTGGTCTGCCCCTTGTCCAGTTCATCTGGTTGTGGGGGCTGAGAGCCCATAGCCACGCTTACCGGTGTGGAGAGGGAAGAGCCCAAATCCATGCTACAATTCCGGCCAGTGTGGCTTCCCCCTCATGACTGCTTTACCCTAGAAGCTATGTTGGTCTTGGCCTGGGATGAGCCAATTACTCAGAGATTCCATGAGCTGTTCCATGTGGGCGGGCAGTGCAATTGTGCATCTGGCCTGTACCTTGTCCAGTTCATCTCTATTGTTACAGTTTTTGGCATATCAAATACGCCACGGGTAGCTTGCCAGGCTCTGCAATGGATCTGGGTTCATCCCAGGGGGCCCAGTCTTTTCCTATGTCATACCATCCACCTTCCAGGGCCCACAAGGCAGAGTCCTGGGTGTGTAGACAAGCTTATCTCCTGTCTTCCACCTGCCAATGCAGGCGAGCACTGCAGCCACACCTGCAACACCTCAATGGGCAGGTGCTTCCCTGTGTTTTTACATAAGAGATTACCTCAAAGGCAGGGCCTCATTTGTTTAGACCTGAACTAGAGGTGTGGCACCAACTTTTACAACAAAAAGCTGATTCGCTGATTTTTGTTAACAAAACCCACCCTGAAGGAAGGATTCTGGCTTTTTGGGCATATAAAGAGACTGACTTGGGGAAATCCATCCATTTGGGCGGGAGACCTGGGCCTGACTGCATGGTTGGAGGTATGGCCAACAGTTCAAGTTCTCCATTGTCTTGGATTGTAGTAGCAGAGCTTGTTTTATTATTGGTAATCAGTAAAGGTTTTTAGTATAGATGTTGTTTCTGCTGTGTGTTTTTGGTCTCCCAGGGTATATTCTCAGGAGTGGTCTGGCTGGATCAAATGGGTACTCATTTTCTAGTTTTTTGGAGGAATGTCCATATTGTTTTCTGAAAAGACTGTACCAGTTGACATTCCACCAACAATAGAGGAGAGTCCCTTTCTCCTTGCATTCACGCCAGCATTTGTTGTCCTTGTGCTTTTGGATATGTGCCAGTCTCTGTGGCGTTAGATGATACCTCATTGTTGTTTTGATTTGCATCTCCCTGATGATTAGTGATGATGAACATTTTTTCATATCCTTTAGGCCATTCAAATTACTTATTTTTGGAAGTTTCTGTTCATTTTTCTCCCCCATTTTCTAGTGGGGTTGGCTGTTCTCTTCTTGTAAAGTTCTACTAGTGCCTAATATGTTGTGGGTTGTGGATATCAACCCCTTATTCAATGACACCCATCTCTTTACCAGCATAAATTTCCGACCACCAATGTTCCCCAGACCCCCACTCACTCCACGTTTCTATGTCAGGAACATAAAGAATGT
This sequence comes from Cryptotis parvus, assembly GCA_021461705.1. Taxonomy (NCBI): domain Eukaryota; kingdom Metazoa; phylum Chordata; class Mammalia; order Eulipotyphla; family Soricidae; genus Cryptotis; species Cryptotis parvus. The sequence continues at coordinate 49,124 of JAJIBD010005249.1, read as the reverse complement.
TTGTGTTTTAAAAGATAGTGAAGACTTCTCATGGTCTTCAAATCATTTAAAATAAAAATAAAATAGTTATTGAATTGTGATTGAATCCATTCCCATGAATCTTAGTGAAGCATCAACAGATTTACCTCTTTGGTACCCAAAAGTCATATTTTCTGTACAAAATTTAAAATATTTATATGAATCTTAGTTTTCATCATGCTCAAATGGAACAGCTAACTAAACAAAACAAAACAAGGAAAGTGGAAATATTTGAGTAATATAAATTATATGAATATTCTAAGAATTTTGAAACAAATCTATGCCTATTATCAGTGACCTTATAAAAGATACATGAATAAATTTTGGATTGAGCTACCAAATTTATCACAATTTAAATCACAGAATTACAAAAACATAAAAATTGAAAAACACTTGTGCCACTTTATTTATTTTTATTTATTTATTTATTTTTATTTTTCCTGACTTTTTAAAAGATGTTTTATTATGCCAACGTGAGATATACAATTAAAAAGGTGTTCATATTTGGGTTGTGGTGATACAGTGTTCTAGCATCCATCCCTCCACCAGTACCCATTTCCCACCATCAATGTCCCCGATTCCCTTCGGTCTCCCCTAGCCTGCTTCTATGGCATGTTCTTTCTCTCTTTCAATATCTCTATCTCATTCTCTATTACTTCTCTTACACATTGGAATTACAATACATACATTTAGAGGTTGCAGAGCCTTGCAACACGCCAGATGACCCCCACTCCATGAGGGCCTCCATTTTCCACATCTGGACTTCCATCTCATCAGAACTCCACCCAGCAGACGAGCCTATCACAGCCCGGCTCCCACGGCCGCAACTTGCTTCGGGGTTCATCAATAAATGCTGGATATTCCTTGGGAAAAAAAAAAAGATGGGAGGTATCACTTTCCCCAACCTCAAGCTCTACTACAGAGCAGTTGTAATTAAGACAGTGTGGTATTGGTATAGAGACAGACCTGTAGACCTATGGAATAGAACTGAGTATCCTGAAACACATTCTCAAATACACAACCACTTAATCTTTGATAAAGGAGCAAAATATATTAAGTGGAGCAAAGAAAGCCTCTTCAACAAATGGTGCTGGGAAAAATGGGCAGCTACATGTAAAAAATGAATTAGACCTCCTTCTAACGCCATGCACAAAAGTCAGATCAAAATGGATTCTAGATCTCAACATCAGACATGAATCTATAAGGTACATCGAAGAAAACATAGGAGAAACGCTCTACGACATCGAAACGAAAAGTATCTTTAAAGACGACACACCACTGACCAAGCAAATGGAAGCAAAGATAAACAAATGGGATTATATAAAACTAAAAGCTTCTGCACCTCAAAAGAAATGGTGACCAAGATACAAAGACAATCCACAGAGTGGGAAAGGATATTCACCCAATACCCATCTGACAAGGGGTTAATATCCAGGATATATCAGGCACTGGTAGCACTCCACAAGAAAAAAACAGCCAACCCCATCAAAAAATGGGGAGAAGAAATGTACAGAAGCTTCCAAAAAGAAGAAATTCGAATGGCCAAAAGGCATAAGAAAAAGTGCTGTTCATCTTTAATCATCAGGGAGATGAAAATCAAAACAACAATGAGGTACCATCTCACACCACAGAGACTGGCACACATCCAAAACAGCAAGAACAACCGGTGCTGGCATGGATGTGGGGAAAAAGGGACTCTCATCCACTGTTGGTGGGAGTGCCGACTGGTCCAGCCCTTTTGGAAAACAATATGGGCATTCCTCCGAAAACTAGATATTGAGCTCCCATTTGATCCAGCAATAGCACTCCTGGGAATATACCCGAGAGACCGAAAAACCCATAGCAGAAACACTATCTGTACTTCTTTATTCATCTCTGCGCTATTCACTATAGCTAGAATCTGGAAACAACCTAAATGCCCGAGAACAGAGGATTGGCTAAAGAAACTGTGGTTCATCTACACTATGGAATACTACGCGGCTGTCAGAAAAGATGAAATTATGAACTTTACCTGCAAATGGATGGACATGGAGACTATCATGCTGAGTGAAATTAGTCAGAAGGAAAAGAACAGATATAGAATGACTGCATTCATTAATACGACATAAATAGATACCAGTGTTTTACTAAATGTGGGAAATGGTAATGGCAGATTAAAACTCTCCATTGAATATACACAAAGAGACTTAAGTGATAAACTCTAAATATCTGCAGGGCTAGCCACAATGTGTAAAATAAGAGGGAGAGAGATGCAGAGACAGAGAGAGAGACAGAGAGAGAAAGGGAGGAATCTGGGGTACCTGCTATTAAGGCAGCATGGGGGTGGCGGGAGGGGGTGGGGTACATTGGTGGTGGAAATGGGGCACTGGTGGAGGGATGGGTGCTGGTATACTGTATTACCAAAACCAATTATGAACACCTTTGTAATTGTATGTTTCACTGTGGTATAATAAAAAATTAAAAAATAAATGCTGGATTTATAGTTGACTACAAGAGTATGCCACCCTCACGACAGAGCCTGGCAAGCTACCCTTGCCGTATTTGATATGCCAAATACCAGTAACAATTATAGACCTCATTCCCATGACCTGATAGAATGGTTTGAGGCTCTTTATGTTCCTGGAGCGAGCAGATGCTATTGTGCTCTACTAGCATGAGGTAGGACATATGGAGATGTTACTGGTGCCCACTCGAGCAAATTGATGAACGGGAAGACAGTGATACAGTGATACAGTGATACATTTAGATGTCATCTTGTGTATCTTTTTTGCCTGTATTTAATGCTAAGTTCTAGGTTGGTATTTGCATTTTTGACATTATTAGCACACTGTTCCATTCTCTGTCTTACTTGACCTCTGACTCCCACATGTTTTTGGTAATTTCCAACTTTGATAAGAACATCCTGATCCATGTTTGCACCTGACCTTGGATATTGGTATCATAATATGTATATATATACATACATATATACATACATATATATGTATATACATATATGTATGTATATATGTATGCATACACATATACATATATATGTATACATACATATATATGTATATATATGTATATATATGTATATATACATATATGTGTATATATACATATATATGTATATATATATATGTATATATATATATGGGGCAGAGCTGTTCCTTGCTCTCCCTGTGCACAGCTGCTCATGAGGCAGTCGGGAGGCATGGCGGGTTCTAGCCCTGGCCCACCACACCACCTCGGCAGAGCCTCACAACAAGTCAGACCACCCCCCTCACTCCCACGGGCGCCGCCATTTTCCACATTTGGACTTCCCTCTCATCAGAACTCCACCCAGCAGACCAGCCCATCACAACCGGATCATCGACATCCACCCTGCATCAGCTTTTTCCTCAATCCGGTTCAGGTATGCTGGTCCAGAGACTCTCAGACATGGGGCAGAGCTGTTCCTTGCTCTCCCTGTGCCCAGCCGTTCATGAGGCAGTCGGGAGGTATGGTGGGTTCTAGCCCTGGCCCACCACCTCGGCAGAGCCTCACAATAAGCCCGACCACCCTCCCTCACTACAGGGAGCCGCCATTTTCCACATTTGGACTTCCCTCTCGTCAGAACTCCACCCAGCAGACCAGCCCATCACAGCCCGGCTTGCGGCAGCGCAGTTCATCAATAAATGCTTTATTTGGAGGTGTTTAAAAGAGTTTGCCTCCCGCTCGGCAAGCCTGGCAAGCTTCTCGTGTTGTATTTGATATGCCAAATTCCCATGACCTAATATAATGGTTTGAGGCTCTTTTTGTTCCTGTAGCAAGCCGATGCCCCTGGCTCTACTGGCATGAGACAGGACATATGGAGATATTACTGGTGCCCGCTCTAGCAAATAGATGAATAGATGATCAACGGGAAGATCATGATCGTGATATGTATGTATGTATATATATATATATATACACATATACATATATATATACATATACATACCTATATGTATATACATACATATAGTAGTATGTATGTATGATATATATACATACATACATACATATATATATGTATATATATATATATTTTATGTCACGCAAATAAATGCAGTCATTCTACATCTGTCTTTTTCCTTCTGGCTCATTTCACTCAACATGTTTCTCTCTGTGTCCATCCATTTATAGGCAAATTACATAACTTAATTTTTCTTAAAAGCTGCATAGTATTCCATTGTGAAGACGTACCAAGTTTTTTTATCCAGTCATCAGTTCTTAAGCACTCTGTTTTTTCTAGATTTTGGCTATTGTGAACAGTGCTGTTATGAAAATAAAAGTGCCCATGGTTTTTCCTGCTGTGTGTTTTTGGCTTCCCAGATATATTCCCAGGAGTGGTATGGCTGGGTCTACCAGGAGCTCAATTTCTAGTCTTTGGAGGAATGTCCATATTGTTTTCCAAAAGACTGTACCAGTCGATATCCCCACCAACAATGGATGAGAATCCCCCTTTTCCCGCATTCATGCCAGCACTTGTTGTTTTTTGCTCTTTTGGATATTTCTCGGTCTCTGTGGTGTGAGATGATATCTCATTATTGTTTTGATTGGCATATCCTGATTAATGATGATGAGCATTTTTGCACTGTCTTGGCCATTAAAATCATTTCCTTTTTGAAGTTTCTGCTCATTTCTTCTCCCTATTTTTTGATGGGGTTGGCTGTTTTCTTCTTGTAAAGTTCTACCAGTACTGATATATCCTGGATTCTAACCCCTTATCAGAATGGTATTGGGTGAATATACTTTCCCATCCTGTTGACTGTTTGTGTCTTGTCCATTGTTTCTTTTGAGGTGCAGAAGCTTTTTAGTTTCATGTAGTCCCATAAGTTTTTTTTCTAGTTGCTTTGTTTTTCCTAGTTGCGTTTCTAGTTGCTTTGTTGGTGCTTCACCTTTGAAGATGCCTTTAACTTCAATGTCGTGCAGGGTTTTCCTATATTTTCTTCAACAGAATTTGTGGATTTTGGTCTGATATTGAGATCTTTAATTCATTTTGATCTGATTTGTGTACATGGTGTTAGACACAGGGCCAAATTCATTTCTCCTAAGTTACACAAAACTTGATATATCCTTGTGCGGGATTGACCTACTTGTGTGAACCTTTAGGTTTCCTTCCTGTATCTGATTGCATGTTCTGAATTGACTTATATGAAAGCCTATGTATTTTTATGTTTTATAGGTCAGAAAAAAGTCATGATAGATTAATAGAAATAATAACTGACCTCAGTCATAGCACTGTGTAGAGTCGAGTTTGAGTTCTGCCAACAGCCACAGAATCTAGGGAAAGAATTTGAGTTCCTGTTAAAGAATCGAAAGTTCATGATTTGGGTCATAGGCTGCTTCTGCTTATGTCTTAATTTTTTCAATTATTTTCATATGCTAAAGTTCATAATGTTGGAAAAGAAGTTTTATTTCTTAAATAAGCCCTTTAATTCTGATATCTTTCCCAATTTTTCCTTTATTTGCCTACTTGTTTCTTTTAATCTTTGCACTGTCCATTTTTTGCACTACTTTTCACAACAAATTAGAGAAGACAAAAAAGAATTCCCAAATGCCAACACCATTCCAGTCATCATCAGCATTTTGTGTGTCATCTCAAATATCTCATCTCCACTTTTCCTACCCCTATCGAAGTAATTTATTTATTTTTTTACTTTAACTTACTTTTTTTTCCTTCCTTGAGGTAGCACTGTTATATAAGTCTGTAGTGTCTTAGGAATTTAGATTTCTGTCTCTTTCCCCAAGAGTACTTTAAAAACATCATAGATATCAACTATTACCACATTTCTGTATACATTCCATGGTATGCATTACTAGAACCAAAATTCTCAGTCCGCATTTTCCCATTTTAAAATACCATTCTATAATCTCAAATTATTGGTTTCTTTTTGATTGTTGTTTTTGTTTGTTTGCTTGTTTTGATACCACGCTGGGAAGTGCTCAGAGCTTGTTCATCCTCTGATCTAGGAAATATACTTTACAACAAACATTAGAAACTAAGGAAGTCTTTATCAGAGTATAACTGCCACAACATAAAACTACTAGCACTTCTTCTCACCCCATTCTTACTACCAAAAAAATGTATCTGGTATTCTTAAGCCATGCTGTGACATAAGGATTTAATATAATTAAAAATCAATTACAACTTATTGGTTAGAAACAGTATCAGAAAAGTGGTAAATGAATCATTGATTTAAAGTGATTTGATAAATCAAATAATATCATCACTTGCAATACACTGAATATTTTCATGTAATAAAACTTTTTAGTAATACAGTCTTTCTCACAGTCTTTGATGGGTCAAACCAGGAAACAGTACTCTCTGACTGAACCATTTGAAAGGATTAGTGAAGACTCCTGTCTGTCCAGTGTTTTTGACCCATGACAAACAAGGGGCAATCTGATGTAGCGTTAAATTGTATTAAATATCAGTGACATTCTTACTTGTTCCCAGCAACTTGGCAGAGATGTATGCTAGCATTTGGTGACAAATGGCTTGAATCTGACAACATGCTACACTGAATGGACTTCCATCCATCATAGAGATGTTTCTTATCTGTTGCATCATGAAACACAAAACATCCAATGTTCAATTTGGTGATAGGATCTGGAAGTTGAGAAAAGGTAACTCAGAGGCAGCAACAAAGACAGTGAGATTATTTTGCTTAATAATAAAGACTAATAAAAGACTTTAGTCTTTTTATTTTAAGACTAAAATAAAAAGGGATGACTCAGTTTATTTTACGATTCCATTTCCATTTTCTCTCATAAAACCTAGAAGTATAAATTTTCATCTCAACCAAAATAAGAACACAAGGAGAGGGAGAGTTTAAAATTGTTAATTAAATAAAAAATTTGATCAAGGAGTATGAGCTAGCCCAGTTATTGTTTTTAAAGGATGCATATATACAAATATTAAAATATTGCCAAGTTAAATGTATATAATATATCCTATGAATTATAAAATTGTATATAAATTTAGTGTAATTCATATATATGGTATTTTCAAAACATTTAAAGAATACAACTTCAGGGCAAACAAAAAATACAGTCTATTTTGACTTAGTCAAAATGTTAAAAAAATACACATTTTCCCAAAGAATATATACAAATGGACAACCAGTACAGGAAACAATATTAAATATTTCCATAAAGGAATGCTGTTTTTGTACAAAATTTGAATTAAACATTTTATTATCTTGCTCATTGCACTTCTGTGTATTGATAATTATGTTATAATTTTTTGCTTACTACCTTATATACTGTTTTTATGTTTCTAAAAGTTGTTAGTGGAATATTTAGGGTACTCTATGTCAAGCCATCTGAAAATAGTGAACATTTTACTTCTTTTCCAGATTAGATTCCTTTATTTATTTATTTATCTATTTATTTATTTATTTATTTATTTATTTATTTTTTTTTTTTTGGGCCATATCCAGCGAATGCTCAAGAATTCCTCCTGGCTCTGCCCTCAGGAAGTACTCCTGGTGGTGCTCAGGGGACCACATGGAATGCCAGGGATCGAACCCTGGCTGGCTGCATGCAAGGCAAATGCCCTATACTCTGTGCTATCGCTCAGGTCCCAAGTTTCTTTTAATTGCTACAACTAGGACTTCCAGTATGATGTTGAATAATAGTGGAGACAGTGAACATTCTTATCTTGTGCCTTATCTAAGACGGAATGCCTTTAGCTTTCAGTTATAGAGAAGTGACTTCTTTAACTTTAATTTACCTACTCAAATTGTTTAGATAACTCAATAAAAATGTCTAATATTTAAAATATGACAAAATGATAGTAAAACATCTCAGATGGTGTTTATTTTCCAAAAGGAAATGTCAATCTAACACCCACCTCCTACACACAACACACACACACACATACACTTCTTTTTCCAGAGAAACTGCTTTTTTTTTTCACATACGAAGATGTTGTTGGATTACATTTTGTTCACAGCCCTCTCTCTCCCTACTTCCCAGTCCTGGATTTTGTAATGTAAATAAAAGGTTGCTTCTCTCTTTCCTGTATGTCCTAAAACCACTCCAAGTTTCTACCCTTGCCCTGGGAAGTCCTATATATAGCTCCTGGTTAAGATCTGTCTCTGGGGTAGGCCCCTAGAATAAATAACTTTTTCTCACTTTATTGTTTTGGGATTAAGGTCCACCTTGTAAATCCCTTCCCCTAACCTTTCCTAAAGCATGTATCTGGAGCAGAATAGATGTTTGAGGTGATGTGTGGGGTTAGGTAGATTGAGGAGTTGGTGAAGAGATATTAACGTTCAAACTTTTAGAGGTTTGGTCTTGTTCTTTTGTCTGTCAATAGGGAGAAATGGTCATTGACTCCAATGTGGCCAGGGAATTTGGCAAACCCCACATCTGTTGAGGATCCTACTGGGTCCCAACAGATATAATAATGAATGAAATATTCTTTTTTCTTGAACTCCTGATTTAAGAGATTAACATTCAAATATTATTCATTGGTAAATGGCATGATAAATGAAAAGAGAGGCAAAATTATTGAATTGTGTGTAAAGTCCTCACCCTACAGTGGCTGTATTATTTATTTTATAATATATAACTGCTTTCAAATTTATAATTTCATGCAATCAAGTTTGATCAAGGACTACAGTTGTCTTATATGGTTTCCATTTATTTATCATTTATTAACTTACTCACCCTTTACTAAGGTCAAATTTGGTGAGTACACAACTGGTGATATTGTGCAAAAAACTAGTAATGGAGATGTAAGTCAAATATAATCAATGACACACAATGATCTATTAAAAATATCCTTATGTGAAAAGCAGGCGGGGGGGGGCGCGTTTGCACTGGAGTTGGAAATGTGAGAGGGGCGGGGCGTGGTGTCCTTGTCACACGAAAGGCTGACATGATCATGAGCCTAAAAACCTAGGACGATTACACTTGAGGTGGGTCGTTTCTAATGCTCACAAGAGTGGGAAATTATGGGGGGGTTCTATAAAAAGATCACCTTCAAGCATGGTTAGGGGGTGAGACCATTGGGACGTATGGGGGTGAGGCTTTGGTTATATTCCAAGACTATTTGGAACTAAGTTTCAGAGGTGGTACGCTGGGGGGTGGGAAAAGGGAGGAGTTAAGAACTGGGGGTCGGGGTGGGGAGGAGGTGTGTGTGGGGTTTTGATTGGCGGTGTGGTTTCGGAGATACTTTCAATTTTGATGCTCACCCCCTATAGGGGGTTTTTAGATAGGAGTGCGGGTGGCATACGATGGGGGGGTGTGGTGGGTAAAAATGATGTTGAGGGGTGACAGGGTGATATCCACTTCTGCGAGGGGGGGGAGGGGTGCTCTCTATAGGGGGGGGAGGTGGGGGGGGGGGGGGGCGGGGGGTGGACAGGGGGGGCTGGGGGGGCACTGTTGCCTGGAACGGTGGGTTTTTGGTGGGTGTGGGGGGATGTGAAGTGAGTAGATGGATAAAATAAAATAGAGGGTTATAGTTAAATATGCATTTGCTTTTGCTTAATAAGATACCTTTGATAGATCCAAAGAGGGAGGGGGCTTCTGAATTAAATATTAATAGAAATGGTTTCTGTGAAAAAGCATAGTATACAGCACTAAGTGTTAGAAAATAGTAGTGTCCATAGTTGTTCAGCAAAATTCATGTCCAGCTAATAAGCAAACATAAGGAAATGATAAATTAGAATATATATAGCAAATTATATGCCCGAGTTTGAAAGAGAGACTATGACACACTAAACCTTGGATGCAAACACTAAGGCACATGGAATTCATCTGAATCAAAAAACTTTTCAATTTTAATATCCCTTTCTTCTGGAGGAATTCTTTCTTTTCCATAAGAGCAGACAAAGCGAACATTTTTAATTATCTTTATAAAATTATTAGAATGCCTCAGGAAATATTGATAAAAGTGAATTTCTTAAGAAATAAATTCATGTCCTTTTCTTTTCCTTGTATTCCTTAATAGCCTCACAATCTTTTCTGCTTTCTCACTTCTTTTTTAGCTTGCAAACATAAACTGAGACAAGATCCCTGAAATCACCTGCAAATTTCTACTTCCCTATTCACATCACGGGCCAAGTCTTTCCAAGTAAGCCAGCTTTTTAGAAATATTTGTACTTTTCATCCGCAGTTGTGTTGGAAATTAGCTTTGTCCTCGACATTAAGTGATTTTTTATCATTTATCTTTGCCATTTGAGTATTTATTTTGTTCTATAAAAAGTGTACTGTATTTCATGTTTATACTTCACCTTTATATAAAAAAAAAATAATACTTCATTAATCTTTAATATTACTACCTACATGGTATGTAAACATCTGATGGAACATGGCAGATAAACTCCAGGTACATGCATCCCTTAATTTATGGAATTCATCCAACATCTGCATCAGCACACAAAGTGGCACTAAGGACAATTGTTAATAGTTACTATGATTCCATTATACTATGTTTCTGTACAGAATCTCATTCTTTTCATTTACATAGGAAGAAAAAGGAAACTGAAAAATTGTACCTACATCTTTAAAAAATAGTGAATCTGAGCCAGCAAACATGTTACATGCTTCTAATTCATGTCTCCATAGCTACACACCTCATTTGGTATATTCAAAGACATTATTAATATTTCCATGAAAGAGTAGGAAAAATAATTGGAGAATACTACACTTTCGGGTGTGTAGAAGGTGACAATTGTACAGGGACTAATTGTCATATTCGTAGCTTTATGAGTCAATTTCAGTAAGTGATTAACATGAAGGTTGTGAGACATAACACACTAATTAGAATGCCCTCTGCTTCAGTAAGTCTCTTTCATTCTTTCCTTTCCCATGTAAAAATTGACATGGGAATAGCTCCTAAGAACTTAGTTGTAACTTTGACTGACACATAAGTTTATAACCTTGACTGGTGACTAATTGACAGATCCAATGCTTAAACAGCCTGTGGCAACCAATGCATCTGTTACTCATCACCATTTAGCATCTGATATTTTATGAAAATTGGGGAATTTCATGTAATGTGTTTTATTCATTTACCTCCAGTGACCTTTTTAAGCTTTAAGAGACATCATAAAGAGGATGACTCTTCTAAGCTTTGTGGCTCTTTGTTGTCTGCATGTTAAAAAAAAAACTGAGGATTCTAATAACTACCAAGAGATTCATTTTAAAGATAAATGGAACTGACACAATACATATATCCTATCACTCACTACAAAGTATCCATTCAAGAACATCCTTTTCTTTACAATCTTAGGCTGGAGTTGAAGACTAAGGTAATATAATTGCTGTTGCCTGTAAGTGAAGAACCCTGTAGAAAGGTAAAGAACATGGGTGAGTTCAGCCATTTGAAAGGAGTTTTTCTCAGGCCTCTGCTTTCCTCTCACTCATTCAGTTGAATCTTAATGGTGAAATATACCACACTGATTTTTCAGTGTGTAAAGATGTTTTGCAAGACAACTTCTCCCACTTCTATGATGATCTTAATAGCACTATCTTCTTCCTGACAGCATGGGCTCAAATTATCAATAATCTTGAAAGATAATAGATACATTTTATGTTTTCGTTTTTGGAGACAAACTGTTCTTATCTACAGTGCATTTTATTCTTTCTGAAATAATTTTAGCTTTTGTTCCAGCTGAGAGTAACTTAATTCCCCACTGAAAAAATTCCAGAGGTTCATTGATAATAAATAGTGATATGAACAGAGTCAGCAAAGGCTAAGAAATTCGTAAGCAAAGACATAAGTGAGTCTAGGTTCATCTTGTGCGTCAATTTCCTACTGAGATGTCCCAAAGCTACCATATATCACATATATCTATTTCCATGTCTATTCATTTATTCTTCTCAGAATGCCTCTATTTTTTGATTAACTCTTTTACCCTTTCCGTTAGGATCTTTATCTGTTTACATTAGTTTTGGCTTTATCTCTTCAAGGAAAACATTTCTCTTTGGCTCAATAATTTCTCTTCCTATCTCTTCTCAAGTCTCTCTGTACATCGTTACATTTGTCACATTATGTTATAATGACTTATGCATCCTCATTCACTAGTAGTGAGAGACTTTGTAAGGAGAGTATATCTATTCTACTATTCCCAAAAGATCTATTCCCAAAGAAAAATCACACTCTTCAGGTCACAGTACTCACTGTTGAGGAGTCATGGAAAAAAAACAAGAGAGAAGTGAGCCAATGAAGAAATAACTCACAGAAAGAAAAAACAGAACTTAAGTTGATAGAGAATATTTATCCTGACAGCTCATTAGATTCCCATGATGCTTTTGTAGAAATATTCGTTTTAATTTGAGTCAGAATTAATCTCTCTGAATGTAGCATATTGGCTATATACATATTTCTTATAACTATCTAACACAAATATTAAATAAATACTGTTTGTTTTCTGAATGTTTTCCTTACCCAAGACAACCAAACACCTTCAAGTCCTTTCATTATCTGATATGAAATATGTATACAATTGTCAATATGTACATTTTTCTTAGATTGCACTGATAGATAATACATAGAAAGTAGAATCAGTATTAATAGTACACAGTGACAGAAAACTCATGGCAAAAATCCCATCTGTCCTTACCAATAGGAACAATTGGGAAGATATATATCTTATTCAGTCATAAACCAAAAAAACATCATTCTTGTTAATAAAATCAGTCTCTTGAATGTAGTAATTGATATAACAAGCTTTCCTTTTTACAGTTTCTAAAGCACTTACCTATTTCTTAAAGTGAGAATTATTTAAATTGTATATGTATGTATACTTGGTAAATTTATGTATGACTTATCTTAATTCAGAAGCTTAGGGTACTTTTATAGCATAGAAAAAATTGATATTGCATCTTAAATGATGTTACCTATACCACTGATCTCTAATCTGGCAGCTAATGAGTGTATTAATTTGAGATCTGATAGTATATAACTACATAGTTTTAAAATGGCCTTGATTTTTTGTTTTAACATTAAAAATACCAAATCAAATAATGCATATAATTTCTTCTGTGTCCATGTGTTATTTTGCATTTATTACAATCAAGACATTCTATAACAGAAGCAAAACAGTAAAACCTACAATATTCTTGGGAATATTAGGGTAAGAAAATAACATTGGAATAAACTCTTAGTAGTTAAAACTGCTCAGTGTTGGTCAGAATCTCTTCTAATCTTATAGAAACTCATGAAAAAATGTTTACGGTGGAATACAGCCCAGTGATGGAAAGTATTCTCAAATCACTCCAGACAAATGTACTTTCAATCTCTAATTACCTGGAAAATACAGAATGACATCAATAATGCCTAATAAAAGTCACATCTGATATGACATCAGCATAAAGAGCATGAAGCATACACAGTGGAATTTAATTTACGTTGTAATATTTGTTTCTAGGAATTGAAACACAATTTTAGTGAATGTGTTTTCTTGTCCAGTACTTGTAAAAGGACACTATAATAAACAAATTGAGGGAATCTATGTTCATGTTTATTCCACTTGATGCATGAAGTATATTGAATTTCTACAACATGATATATTTTTGTGGGATACATATAAGAACACTGTTAAAATTGTACAAGAAAATGTGCTTTTCTTTTGAAAAGCAGTCCAAAGCTTCATAGTAACCCTCCTTTATAACCATTCTAATTTCAAACCCATGATATTAAAGAGCATCATATGCTTTAGTTCCTGTAAAATATTTGTTCAAAGGATAAACATAAAATACAAAAAAATATTTAATGAGGACTTATATAATTTTAGTGCTCCAACACAGTAAATCCATGATTACAATGTTCCTTGAGAGATTTTAGAGTCTTGGATTAATTGCCATTAGTCACAAAGCTCCTAATCAGTTGCATTTGTTAAGTGGCAAACTTTTTTTCACACATTATTTTTATGTAAAAGTTTTATATGTAACTGAATATTTGAACTTTCATCTCTTCTTCTTAGTAAATATTTAAATAAAGGCAAAACAGGATCTTTTCTATTAAAATTTATATTATATTTTCCACCTTGCGATGCCAGTTATAAGTATTTAGATATATTTTGATGAGATAATGTGTTTATACAAAAGTAAAAATGGATATGACAGTTGGATTAAAATGAATTACTGTGGAAAAAGGTACCTCAAGTATAAGTATGCTAGTGTTCTTGGCTTGTCTACTAAGAAAGATACTTTATATGTCCATATTATTAAAGAATGGAGATATTTCAGGCATATTATAAGTGAAACACAAATACTTTTAAGTGAAATCCCTGGTTTCACAACACATTGCTATGGTGGTAAATAAAAATTATATGTAATATATATGTATATAGACATATAAATGTATATATATATCGATATGTCAATGTACATTGTTAAGATTAGTGGTTTATTTAAATATTTGAATTTTAGGTCATAGAAGACAATGATTGACAGTAAATGTTCTGATATAATATGCTGAGGAGCTCAGCATCCAACTACAAGCCAGATGAGTCCTTAACATTTGTTCTGTTTGTTAAATTGATCATTTGAATTAGGAGTCAATTGAAATTGGCATTTCATTCAAGTACCATAAGTCAAGCATATGTCCTGAGTACGACACTCCAGAACACAATATATAAAAGGCACTCTTTAAGTCATGTACCTGAGGAATTTTATCCTTGTTTGTGTTTCTGTAAACTTCAAAAGGAAAAAAATACACTGTAAAAGAAAATAGAAGACTCCAAATATTGCAATATGCTGGGAGTATATAAAGAAAGGATATTCTAATTGCTGTTTGAAGCACTGTCTAGATGTAATTCCATTTGAGAGAGGAAGATATAAATACTTACTAATATAGATTCTTCTCTGTCATTATTTGTATATAGGAAAACCATGGCGTTTTGGGTATTGATTTTTTAACCTGCCACTTTACTATACAAATATATTGTTTCTAGGAGCATTTCTGTAGAGATTTTTTGGATTTTCTAAGTGTAGCATAATGTCATCTTCAAATAGTGAAATTTTGGGGATTTTCTAAGTGTAGTATAATGTCATCTTCATATAGTGAAATCTTGATCCTTCCTTTTGTATCTGGATACCTTTCTCTTGCCTGATTATCAAGTGCTTCCAGAACTACATTTAACATGAGTGCTGAGAGTGGACAATCTTGTCTTGTGTCTGATCTTAGGGAAAATCATTTATTTTTTTCCCCATTAAGAAAAAATGCATATGTTGCCTGAGCCCATGTATTGCTTGAGCCCACGTGGCCGGGCACATGTGGTTCCCTAGCACATGTGTCGCCCGCATCTCCCCCTCTTGAGGCGAGTGCTCTCTCTCACTTTCCCTCCTCCTTCCCCATCCTAAAACTTCCATAATTAAACCTTCACTCCTAAAACTTCTTTTTCTGTGAGGAAGAAAAGAACCCCGAGGAAACCCTGGTAAGGCCTAGGACTGACTTGCGTTTATCAGTCCTTAGCCTACCCAGCGGTCCAGTTGGCAGAGGTGACTGGGGAAAAGTGACCATCTCTCTTCATTTCCTGCCTCACATAAGTCACCCATGGGGTCCACCTACATCACTGGCTTCAGGCCAGTGAAGAGGGGAGATGAGGGCGACACATGTACTAGGGAACCACTAGCTTCAGACTGGTCACGGAAGCAGAAGGGAGGAGCTGGAAGGAGACAGACCTAGTCTAGACCCCGGCTTCCCTTAGCACTGCCCCGTAGGGCGGGGCCTGGGCCAGGCTAGGCCGGGAGAGCGGTACCCTGGGTGCCCTGGGTGCCCTGGGTAATGTGCCATTGGTTCCCCTGACCCATCGGGATTCGGATGTGTGGTCCCATGCATGCAAAACCTTCCTCCCCATTTCCGGCGGTCCGGCTGGACTGGACTCTTTACTCAGGGACAAGGTGCTGGCACCAGGTCACCGGGTCCCAGAGCTACACGCCCAATCAGCAGCCAGTTTGGTTTAAACTTGTTTTCTTTATTGTTTAATTATACAACCTTGAGATAAACAATTACAAAGGCGATCATGTTTGGTTTCTGTCATACAATGTTCCAGCACCCATCCCTCCACCAGTGCCCATTTCCCAACACCATGTGCCTAATTCCCTCCCCCATCCCCTAGCTTGCCTCTATGGCAGGTTCTTTATCTCTTCTCTCTCTCTCTCTCTCTCTCTCTCTCTCTCTCTCTCTCCCTCCTTCTTTTACACACTGTGGATTACAATACATACATTTATAGGTTATCATGTGTATCTTTTTGCCTGCATTCAATGTTCAGTTCTAGGCTGGTATTATCACTTTCAGCAATTATTAGCACAGTTTCCCTCCTTCACCTTCTTACCTAAAGTCTGACTCCCACATGTTTGTGGCAGATTCCACCTTTGACATAACCTCCTGATCCATGTTTTGTCTGACCTTGGATACTGGTTTCATTATATATATATATATATATATATATATATATATATATATAAATATATATAATATATAAATATATATTATATATATTTATCACTGTCTTCCCGTTCATCATCGATTTGCTCGAGCGGGCCCCAGTAACATCTCCATATGTCCTATCTCATGCTAGTAGAGCCCAAGGCATCTGCTTGCTCCAGGAACATAAAGAGCCTCAATCCATTCCGGAATGAGGTCTATAATTGTTACTGGAATTTGGCATATATATCAAATACATCAAATACAATACTGGTAGCTTGCCAGGCTCTGCCGTGCAGGTAGCATACTCTTGTAGGCATCTCTAAGTCCAGTATTTATTCATAAAATTTATATATTTATAACATATAATATAATACAGTATAATATAATATGATATGATATGATATGATATGATATGATATGATATGATATGATATGATATAATATAATATAGGGTTAGGTTTATATAATATTATCTTATCTTATCTTATCTTATCTTATATATATTATATATATTTATAATATAATATATATAATATATTTATAATATAATATATATAATATATTATAAATATATATTTATATATTGCATTATATATGTCTATATAAATTGCATATATATTGCATTATATATATAGTTATATATAATGCAAATAAATGCAGTCATCTATATCTGTCTTTTTACATCTGGCTTATTTCATTCAACATGATCCTTTCCATATTCATCCATTTATACGTAAATTTCTTAACTTTATTTTTCCTAACTGCTGCATAGTATTCCATTGTGTATTTGTACCAAAGTTTCTTTAACCAGACATAAGTTCTCAGGCACTCTGGTTGTTTAAAGATTATGGCTATTGTGAATAGTGCTGCTATGAAAATAAAAGTGCAGATGGTGTTTCTGTTGTGTGTTTTTGGCTTCCCAGGGTATATTCCCAGGAGTGGTATGGCTCTTTTCCAATCCCGGAAAAGAGAGATTCCAGAACCAACCACTCTAGACCCACAGCTGGGCCACTCAGTCCCACGTGGAAGCAAGCCATGGAGCGCCAGTGGCGGTAAAAGGCTTGGCCAGCCTCTGGCTGAGTCCAACATAGCTCCAAGGATTCGCTCACACATGCGTTGGAGAGGCCATGCTGGCTGTCAGTGTGTGGCTGCTGTGCAGCTGTGAGACTATCTTAGATAGTACTGGATGTTAGGATCCAGTCCTTCCCAGGGTCTTTCACGTTTATACACTCTTTACAGACTCTATACAGTTCTAGGCAGGTTCTAGCCGTGGCCTTTCCTTCCAATGAGCCTAGCAAGAAATCAGAGGAATCCCCACACCAATAGGTCGATCACTCTCAATATCCAGACTCCACAGCACCTTAGTGCTCCACCCAAAAGAAAACCTGATCTTTCCTCATTGAGTTTCATCAGTAAATGCTCGAGATGAGAGCCTTCTACTGAGAGTATATCACCTACATGGCAGAGCCTGGCAAGCTACCCGTGTTTTCTTTGATATGCCAAAAGCCAGTAATAATTATGTACCTCATTCCCATATCAAGAAGGAATGGTTTGAGGCTCTTCCTATTCCTGGAGCAAACAGATGCCCTTGGGCTACACTTGCTTGCAACAGGACTTCTATTTTGTTGAGAATTTTTATCATCAATGTGTACTGGAGTTGCCAAATTTTTTTTCTCTGCATCATTAATATACTCATATGGTGTTTATAAGTTTGTCCCTTCCATCTCCTGGAAAACCTTGAAAAGGAGGCAGTATATACTCTTTACAAACCTGAAAGAATTCACTAGTGAATCTACCTGAGTCTGGAGATATTTCATTTGGGGAATACTTTTGATTTTCCATTTCAATTTTCTATTGTTGATAGGTCTATTCAGAAATTCCCAATCATCTTGGTTTGACCTTGGGAGGTTATAGGAATCCAGGAATTTAGCCATTTTTTAAGGTTCTCTTGTTTTATGGCATACACATTATCAAAGTAATCTCTAATTATCCTATGGGTATTTGTAGTTCTTGCTGTGATGTTCCCTTTTTTCATTTTTGATTCAGTTTGTTCTCTATTTGTGAGTCTTACTATGATGTATCAATCTTGGTTATTTATAAAACAAACCAGGTCTTGGTTTTACCAATCTTTTGGATTGTTTAATGGGATTCTAGCTTGATGATTTATTCTCTAAGTTATTATTTCCTTCGTCCTGCCTGGTTTGGGCCCTTTCGTGGTGAGGTTAAGATTTTTATATGGGCCCTTTCTTCCTTTCTGATGAATGCTTGCAGAACTCTAAAATTTCCTCTTAACAGCTTTTGCAGTGTCCCCCTACCAAATTCTGGTAGCTCATGTTCTTGTTCTCATTTGTTTCCAGAAATCTTTTGATTTCCTCCTTGATTTATTTTTCAACCACTGGTTTTCAGTACTGAGCCATATAATTTCCAGGTGTTTGATATGATTCTCCATTTGTGTGTGTGCTTCACTTCACTTTTCAGTGCATCACGTGATACAATTTCCAATCTCTTAATTTTATGGCTATGTTTTATGACCCAGAATGTTGTTGTCTATCTTGGAGAATGTCCTTTGTGCACTGGAACGGAATGTGTATTAGCGTCTGGAGGACGAAAAGTCCACACACACACACACACACACACACACACATGATAATCTGCACTCTTCCATTTCTTCCCTCCAATAAAGTATGTCTTTGCTGAGCTTTAGTATAGTTGATCTATCAGAAGGTAGCAAAGTGGTGTGGAAATCTCCAACTATTATTGCATTGTGATCAATGTCTTTTTTTCAAACTTATTGGCAGTTCTTTTAAATACTTTGCTACTGGACCCTCATTAACTGTATCACTGTCTTCCTGTATATCATCGATTTGCTCGAGTGGGCAACAGTAACATCTCAATAACTCCTGTCACCTGTGAGATAGCCCAAGGGCATCATCCTGCTTCAGGAACATAGAGAGCCTCAAACCATTCATTCTATCAGGGATATTAAGGAAACGATTCCATTCACAATTGTGCCACAGAAAATCAAATACCTAGGAATCAACTTAACCAAGTGTGTAAAGGACCTGTACAAAGAAAACTACAAGTCATTGCTCCAAGAGGTAAAAGAGGACACAAGGAAATGGAAACACATTCCCTGCTCATGGATGGGGAGAATCAACATTGTCAAAATGTAATACTCCCTAGAGCTCTGTGCAGATTCAATGCAGTCCTATAAGGATACCCATGACGTTTTTCAAAGAAATTGACCAAATACTCCTGAAATTTGTAAGAAGCAATAAACCCCCAAGGATAGGCAAAGCAATCCTCAGGAAAAAGAAGATGGGGAGGCATCACCTTTCCCAACTTCAAACTGTACTCAAGGCAGTAGTAATTAAAACAGTGTGATATTGGAATAAAAACAGACCTGTGTATCTATGAATAGAATTGAGTATCCTGACACCCAAACTCAAACACATGATCATTTAATCTTCGATAAAGATGCAAAGAGTCCAAAATGGAGTAAGGAAAGCCACTTCAACAAGTGGTGTTGAGAAAACTGGGCAGCGACATGTAAAAAAATGAATTTGGACCTATGTCTAACACCATGCACAAAAATCAGATCAAAATGGATTAAAGATCTCAATATCAGGCTTGAATCCATAAAGGACATTGAAGAAAAATAGGAAAAACCCTCCACGACATTGAAGCTAAAGGCATTTTCAAAGGTGAAACATCACAAGCAAATCAACGAGAAGAAAAGATAAACATATGGGACTACATGAAACTAAAAAGCTTCTGCATCTCAAAATAAACAGTGACTAAGATACAAAGACAATCCAGTGAATGGAAAAGAATATTCATCCAATACCCATCTGATAAGGGGTTAATATCCAGGATATATCAGACACTGGTAGAACTTTACAAGAAGAAAACAAACAACCCCATCAAAAAATGGGAAGAAGAAATGAATAGAAATTTCAACAAGGAAGAAATTTGAATGGCCAAAAATCATATTGAAAAAATGCTCATCATCACTAATCATCAAAGAGATGCAAATCAAAACAACAATGAGATATCATTTTACACCACAGAGACTGGCACATATTCAAAAGAGCAAGAACAACAAGTGCTGGCATGGATGTGGGGGAAAAGGGGACACTCATCCATTGTTGGTCGGAATGCCGGCTGGTACAGCCTTTCTGGAAAACAATATGGACATTCCTCCAAAGACTTGAAATTGAACACCATTTGACCCAGCCATACCATTCCTGGGAATCTATTCTGGGAAACCAAAAATACACAGCGCAAACACCATCCCTACTTTTATGTTCATAGCAGCATTATTCACAATAGCCAGAATATGGAAGCAACCAGAGTGCCCGAAAATTGATGTCTGGATAAAGAAGCTTTGGTACATCTACATAATGGAATACTATGCAGCTGTTAGGAAAAATGAAGTTATAAAATTTGCCTATAAATGGATGGACATGGAGATTTATGTTGAGTGAAATTAGCCAGAAGGAGATAAACAGATACAGAATGACTGCATTTATTTGCATGATATAAATATATTGTACATATTATGATACCAATATCCAAGGTCAAGTGAAACATGTATCAGGATGTCTTGTCAAAGGTGGAAATTATCACAAATGTGTGGGAGTCAGAGGCTAGGTAAGACAGAAAAGGGAACAATGTGCTAACAATTGTCAAAAGTACTAATACCAACCTAGAACTGAGCATTAAATGCAGGCGAAAAGATACACATGACAACCCTTTAATGTGTGTTTTGTAATCCAAAGTCTGGAAGGGAAGGAAAAGAGAAAGAGAGAGAAAGGGAAATAAAGAACCTGCCATGAAGGAGGGCTGGGGGAGGTAAGAGGGAACCGGGATGTTGGTGGTGGGAGATGGGCACTGGTGGAGGGACGGGTGCTGGAACACTGTAAGACCAAAACCCGAATATGAACTTTTTTAATTGTTTATCTTTGTAATTTTATATCTCACGGTGGTATAATAAAATACTTTAAAAAATCCCATCAGGTCATAGGTATGAGGTCTAAAATTGTTACTGGTATTTGGCATGTCAAATACGAAATGGGTAACTTGCCAGGCTCTGCCATGCCAATGGGATACTCTAGTAGTCACCTCAAAACTTGAGCAATTATTGATAAACTGTGTGGCTGCAAAGAGGATGCATGAGCCAGCCTGTGATGAGCTGTTCTACTGGGTAGAGCTCTGAGGAGAGGGGAGTCTGGTTTTGGAAAATGGCAGACCTCATGGTTTGGTGCTGCCTCTGGCTTCTTGTGAGATTCTGCTGGGGTGGTGGGCCAGGGCTAGAACCTGCCATCCCCCCAGATGCCTCGTGATCATCTGGGCACAGGGAAGAGCCGGTAGCAGCTCTGCCCTGTTGTGTGTGAGATCTGGATTGGCATATCTAGGCTGGCCTTGAACAAGACTGCAATGGGCCCTCATTAAGACTGCAATGGACCCTCATTAAGTATGTATATATTTTGGAGTATGAGTTCTTCCTGATGTACTAATCCCTCATTAAGTATGCATATATTTTGGAGTATGAGTTCTTCCTGATGTACTAATCCCTCATTAAGTATGCATATATTTTGGAGTATGAGTTCTTCCTGATGTACCAATCCCTTGATCAGACCTTCACTTTTTCTTATGACTTTCTTTAGTCTGAAGTCTATGAGGTCTGATACAAGTATGGCCACCCTGGATTTTTTGGGGGGGGTTGCTTGCTTGTAGAATTGTTTGCCAGCCTTTCAGTTTGAGTCTGTATTTGCTCTGACTTTCCAGATGTTTCTCTTACAGATATCAGAGTATTGGGTCAATTTTGTAATCCACCCTGCCAATCTGTGTCTCTTAATTGGTGCGTTTATCACTATCATTATCACTATCCTCCCGTTAAACATCTATTTCCTAGAGCGGGCACCAGTTATATCTCCATATGTCCTGTCTCATGTTAGTAGAGCTCAAGGGCATCTATTTGCTCCAGGAACATAAAGAGCCTCAAACCATTATATTAGGTCATGGGAATGAACTAATATAACTGTTGCTGGTATTTGGCATATCAAATAAAACAGGGCAGCTTGCCAGGCTTGCCATGCAGGTGGCATACCCTTGTAGTTACCTCTAAATATAGCATTTATAGATGAACCTCGAGGCCGCAAGCGGCTGCGCCGAGATGGGCTGTGATAGGTTGTCTCTGGGTGGAGTTCTGACGAGTCGGAAGTCTGGATGTGGAAAATGGCGGCCCGATGGAGTAGGGGGATCATTTGGCTTGTTGTGCACCTCTGCTGGTGTGGTGGGCCAGGGCTAGAACCCGCCATCCCTTCCGGGCACCTCGTGAGCAGCTGGGCACAGGGAGAGCAAGTAGCAGCTCTGCCCCATGTCTGTAAGTCTCTGGTTCAGGATACCTGAGCCGATTGAAAAACAAAAAAATCTGCTGCAGGGTGGAACTCGATGAGATGGGCTGTGATAGGCTGTTGCTGGGTGGAGTGCTGACGAGAGGGAAGTCCGGATATGGAAAATGGCGGCCTGATGGAGTGGGGGGAGTCATCTGGCTTGCTGTGCGGCTCTGCTGTGGTGGCGGGCCAGGGCTAGAACCCGCCATCCCTCCTGGGCGCCTAGTGAGTGGCTGGGCACAGGGAGAGCAAGTAGCAGCTCTGTCCCATGTCTGTAAGTCTCTGGTTCAGCATACCTGGGCCCGTTGGTGTGTTTAATACATTGAAATTAAGAGATTATTTCTTTGGGGATTTGTCCAGTCTTTCTTCAGGAGTGTGGTGTATCTGAAAGATGTGTCTTTTCTTAAAGTAGTCATTTTAATTCTTCTTGTAATAATGCTTTTGACTCTATGAAGTTTCTGAGTTTTTGTTTATACGTGAAGCTATATTCCTCCAAATATGAAAAAAAAGTCTAACTTAGTAAAGCGATCTCAGAGAGTCCTTCATTTCATTGATTTTTTTTCAGTATATACCACCACTGTCTTTGGGGTCAGTAGGTTTCATCTAATAAGACATCTGTAAAACTTAAGGATGGTCCTGTGTAAGGAATTTCTTTTTTTCATCTTGCTGTTTTCAGTATTCTATCTCTAGCGGTGGGTTTTATCATTCTGTTTTGAATGTTTAGAATGTATCTTGGAGTCATGTATCACTGTATCACTGTCTTCCCGTTCATCATCGATTTGCTCAGTGGGCACCAGTAACATCTCCATATGTCCTGTGTCATGCTAGTAGAGCCGAAGGGTATCTGCTTGCTCCAGGAACATAAAGAGTTTCAAACCATTCCATCAGGTCATAGGAATGAGGTCTATAACTGTTACTGGTATTTGGCATACAACTACCGACATGGGTAGCTTGCCAGGCTCTGTCATGCGGGTGTCATACTCTTGTAATCATCTCTAAATCCCCTGAGCACCGCCAGGGAGTAATTCTTGAGTGCAGAGCTAGGAGGAACCTCTGAGCATTGCCAGCGTGGCCAAACTCCCACCCCCTTTTTTAAATTAATATTTTATTATACCACCGTGAGATATACAATTACAACGTTGTTCATGTTTGGAGGTCCCATGTTTGGAGGTTCATGTTTTGGTCCCATCCCTTTTAAAGGAGCAATGGTTCTCCAGGAGGCACAGCTACAGCCCAGACAGAAAATGGCGGTGGGGTCCCAGGAATAGGCACCAGCCTGGCCACTGATATTAGTGAGTGGAATTCCACTAATATCAATTAAAATCTGACCTCTGTCTTCTCAACAGAGCCTGTTCCACCACTCATCATACCAGACTGTCTGTTACTCAGTCCAGAGATAACCCACTATATTCCTGTGAGTAATGCTAGGCTTTCTTTTTTTTTCCTTTTACCATATTCTTTTTTTTTGTTGTTGTTGTTCTTCTGGTATTTCAGTTTTATGGGTTTTATATGTATAGAATTTTTTTTTTTTGCTTTTTGGGTTATACCCAGCAATGCTGGCTCTGCACTCAGGAATTACTCCTGGCAGTGCTGGGATACTGGGATTGAATCCGGTTTGGCCACATCCAAGGTAAACATCTTGCTGCTATACTATTGCTCCTGCCCTGGACGTTTGCTGTTTTTAGTAGGAAACCATTTGAACATTTAACTCTTACCTTTGGTCACCAGTGATCTGTGGCAGCTCCATATTAAAATAAATAAGAAAGATTTCCTGACGGATACCTAGCAGCCGAGCATTGCCAAGTCATTGGTAACCATTACACACCCTAGGAAGCAGATTCCGTGATACCACTTTCAAGACTATGGCGTTTGTGCAACTTTGCTAAAGACAGAACTAATGGAAGGCAGTTGCAGGACCTTTACACAGGAATGAATTACAGAATGAGAACAGAAGCCTTTTTTGGTTGGAGGCAGGGAGAGACCATGTGTGGTGTGATAAGATACTAAGACAAGACAGATAAGCAAATACACCAGCGTTTGCTGAGCACAGAGGCCCTAGCACAGGGTACTGAATTACAAGGAAAGGAGAGGCCAACTGGGCTGAAACACAATGTAACCCAGAGCAGAAAGAGACAGGGAGCCGGTAAGGTACAGTAGAGAAGCCAGGGGGCTGGTAAGGCACAGTGAGAGAAGCCAGGGAGCCTGTAAGGCACAGTAGAGAAGCCAGGGGGCCGGTAAGGCACAGTGAGAGAAGCCAGGGGGCCTGTAAGGCACAGTAGAGAAGCCAGGGGGCCGGTAAGGCACAGCGAGAGAAGCCAGGGGGCCTGTAAGGCACAGTAGAGAAGCCAGGGGGCCTGTAAGGCACAGTAGAGAAGCCAGGGGGCGGTAAGGCACAGTGAGAGAAGCCACATTAAACAGGAGGTGCAGTGGCACAAGACTGGAAACAGACACCCAAGCATCAGGATGCGACCACCGTGGTGATGGCAAGGGTGCTGTGACAGCTGACTCACTGCAGTCAGAACAGTGCCGGAGCCACAGCCAACATGGCCAACATGAATGTGAAGGAGGAATAGGAAGAGCAATGAAACTGGGGAAATCCCAAATAACCAATGAGGAATCCAAGGCTTTTTGCTTATGCAACTCAATTACATAGGTGAGAAAGTAACAAAAGTATAGATGACAGAGGGCTGGAGAGATTGTAGAGTGTGTAAGGCACTTGCCTAGCATGTGGTGACCTGAGTTTGATCCCAAGCATCCCATATGGTCCCCAGAGCACCACCAGGAGAAATTCCGGGATGCAGAGCCAGGAAAAAAAATCCTGAGCATTGCTGGGTGTGACCCCCAAACAAACAAACAAAAAAGACACCCAAAATATATAGGGCTGGTACAAGTTAAAAAAAAATTAGACAGTGAGTAGTTGTGAGATGGGGAAGAAATCAAGAATTCTGCTATACCTGCATGGGAAGAGTGGGGTTCTGGGCGAAGAGAGTGGGATGTTGAGGTGACTTGCCTTGTACACACCCAATCTGGATTCCATTCCCGGCATCACTCAGGACTCCAGCCCACCATGAGTGATCCCTGGGTGCTTATAATAGAAGTCAGCACTTAGCCCTGCTTCCCTCACAAGTCAAAATTCCCTCTGAAAATAAAAGCATGGGCTTCCCTTCAACAACACAAATGGAGATAAGGATTCCCTTGGATAAGCCAGGAGGCTAGGTAAGAGTCCACTGGGGCTGCAGATGCAGATCCCAAAGCCTGCATATGGGAACCTCTAAAAGTCTTCACAGAGGAACAGAGCAAGGCTTGTAGCAAAATCGCAGGTGCTTCACTTCTTTGCTTCCTCTGCCTTGAAGGGCAGGACTCGAACTACTGAAGCGCCTCCCCTTGCCTCTGACTACGAAACTTTATTCATGTGGCTCCCCTGTCCCCTCCCACCAGCTCTCATGGCAACACTTTCTCTAGTTCACTTTCTCGTGCTAAAACTGAACATACAAATTGAAAGCCTCAAAGGCCTTAACCACTTCCATAAACAAGTAAAAATTGAACCAGAGTTATAGTAGAACACGTAGGGCACCTGACTTTTATGGAGCTGAACTGGCTTTGATCCCCAACATCACATGGTTTCTCATGTCCTGTCAGGAGTGATCCCTGAGCACAGAGTAGGAATAAGCCCTGAGTACTGGGGGACGAAGAGGGGGGGTCAATGACTCCCAAAACAAAAAACAAATAAAAAAAGAAAGCAAAAATATCCTTGATCCCCCACTCTCTAGTAATCTAGTCCATGTCTTGCTCATCTTGACCTACGTCTCGGTCATTTGCTTCTCGACTTTCCCACAAGCTTTGTTCACTACTTGGAGCAATGTTGATATTTGATTTCATTAAATTGGTACCCTTTGGGCCTTCTGGATCTGAGTGCATGTACTCTAGCCCTGGGAACCTTTCAGCAATGATGTCTTTGATATTTGCTATTCATCAGGGTTTTCTTCCTGCCCCTCTGATATCCCAATGATTTTATGCTGTTCTTAAATTACTCGAAATGTTCTTCTGTCATCTTTTGGTTATTTTCAAGTTCTTTTCTATCTTCTTCTGTTGTCTGGAGATTCTCTGCATCCCATCCTGGTGTTTACTGAGTCTGTCCGAAGAAGCTGCTAATCTGCTGCTGAGGCCTTCCAAAGAGATTTTTCATTTCACCTATCAGGTTTTTCAGATCTGCATGTCAGTTTGTATTTTCCTCATCTGCTGTCATAACCTATTGTATTTTATTGGTGCAACATTCCATTGTTTCTTTGAGTTACTTGAACATCCTTAAGACCTTCATTCCAAATTCCTTGTGAGAGAATTTGTATAGATCATTATTACTGGATAGATCATCTGACCTACCATCTTCACTCACTAAGCCTGGTGAGTTTCTTGATGCTATACCATTGTGACCTTTGCAGGGTAGATTCTTGCTCTCACCATTGCTTTTTGTGTTCTTGGGGGAATGTTGATTAGAGTAGTGGACTATTGGCTAATGTGGTTCAGGTGGGCAGTCTAATGTGGTTCAGGTGGGCAGTCTGTTTGGAATCTAATGAGTTCCAAATAAAAGGCAAATTTGTGGGTATGGTGGTGGAAATTAACTCTCTGGAAAAATCACTTTCCCCTGGTCATCTAACCAGAAATATCTGAATATCAGAGACTTTCAAATTGCATCAATATTTCAAAGCTGCTATCAGTTTGGGTCCAAAGCCAACTCTAAAAGCTCCTATGTGGTACCTCAAATATCCTTGTGGCCATTTTGGTTTTGTTCTAAAATCCAATCCTTCTGGACCCTCTTCACCTCAGCCTATTTAGTTTGTTACTCCATAAGTCTGAGAACCCTTTACCTCGCTATTAGTACATGTACTATCCTTCACTATTTCTATGTGAGCATTTTATCAGCTACTTAGCAAGATTCATAACAGTCGAGAACACTCTGCTGAAAATATAATATGCCAAAAGCATTTAATCCAATAGTAGATGCATAGTTTTAGACCATAAAAGTTTTGAAAACATTTTATACAACTACTTTGAGGATAAGTTAAAAATAAAATATTTAAATTTATATTTGCTAGATTTATACAATAGTCACCTGAAAATACATTAGTAAAAAATATATAACCACCATGGATAAGTTCAGGGAACATAGGTGATGATGAAAATCAAACCAATGTTGTCTGCATTTAAGGCAAGAAATTTAAATTCTTACCTATACTATCTCTTTGGCCACCTGAAAATATTCTGTGGTAATTTTTCTTGTTACTTAGTCACATATTTTTCTTTTAATTTAATAGTGAAATTGCAACATTCTTTCAATAGATAAAATTGAAGGTTGGTAAATACTAAATACTTTTATGGCCTATTTACTGATAATTTTGACACATTAGATAGAATTATATCTCTATTTCTGTTAGTAGCTGCCAAATGCATCGCATTGCTTTATCATGTTATTGGTTTTGGAAAGCTTTGTTTTTATGTTCTGCTTTATATTATTTTACATGTAGTTGAGTGATGTCACCGATATCGGGAATAAGAAGTCTAGCACATGTAATCCCCATCAACAATGGTAATTTGCCAATTAAACATGGAGAAAAAGGTCTTTGTAAGAGCTTTGAAATACTGTTTTCCAAAAAGGCTATACCAGTCGACATTTCCACCAACAATGGATTAGAGTCCCCTTTTCCCCCACATCCACGCCAGCACTTGCTGTTCTTGCTATTTTGGATATATGCCAGTCTCTGTGGTGTAAAATGATATCTCATTGTTTTGATTTGCATCTCTCTGATGATTAATGATGATGAGTATCTTTTCATATGTCTTTTGGCCATTTGAATTTCTTCCTTGTTGAAGTTTCTGTTCATTTCTTCTCCCTACTTTTGCATGGGGTTGTTTGTTTTCTTCTTGTAAAGTTCTGCCAGTGCCTGATATATCCTGGATATTAACCCCTATTCAGATGGGTATTGGGTGAATATTCTTTCCCAAGTGTGGACTGTCTTTGTATCTTGGTCACTGTTTCTTTTGAGGTGCAGAAGCTGTTTAGTTTCATATGGTCCCATATGTTTATCTTTTCTTCTTCTTGCTTTGTTAGTGGTGTTTCACCTTTGAAGATGCCTTTAGCTTCAATGTCGTGGACGGTTTTTCTTATATTTTATTCAATGTACTTTATGGATTCAGGTCTGATATTGAGATCTTTAATTCATTTTGATCTTAATTTTGTGCATGGTGTTAGACAGAGTTCCAATTTCATTTTTTACATGTCACTGCCCAGTTTACCCAGCAATATTCGTTGAAGAGTCTTTTCTTTCTCCATTTTGGACTCTTTGCAACTTTATCAAAGATTAAATGATCATGTGTTTGAGGTTGGATGTCAGAATAGTTAATTCTATCCCATAAGTCTACAGGTCTGTTTTTATTCCAATACCATGCTGCAAGACTAGAAATTAATCTCCCATTTGACCCAGCCATACCACTCCTGGGAATATAACCTGGGAAGCAAAAAGTATGCAGCAGAAACACCATCCCTTACATTTATGTTCATAGAAGCATTATTTGCAATAGTCAGAATCTGGAAACAACTAGAGTGCCCGAGAATTGATGACTGGATAAAGAAATTTTGGTACATCTACACAATGGGATACTATGCAGCTGTTAGGAAAAATGAAGTTATAAAATTTGCCTATAAATGGATGGACATGGAGAGGATCATGTTGAGTGAAATTATCCAGAAGGAAAAAAGACAGATATAGAATGAGTGCATTTATTTTCATGACATAAATATATACACATGTTATGATACCAATATCTAAGGTCAGGCAAAACACGGATCAGGAGGTCTTGTCAAAGGTGGAAATTATCACAAACATGTGGAGTCAGAGGCTAGGTAAGACAGAGAAGGGAACATTGTGCTAATAATTGTCAAAAGTGATAATACCAACCTAGAACTGAGCATTAAATACAGGCAAAAAGATACACATGACAACCTCTTAATGTATGTATTGTAATCTACAATGTGAAAGTAAAGGAAAAGAGAGAAAGAAAGAAATAAAAAAAAACCTGTCATAGAGGCAGGCTAGGGAAGGGAGGAGGGAATCAGGGACATTGCTGGTGCGAAGTGGGCACTGGTGTAGTGTTAGTGCTGGAACACTGTATGACTGAACCCAAATATTAACATCTTATGAACATCTTTGTAATTGTATATCTCACAGTGTTATAATAAATTATTAAAAAAAAGAGCTATGAAATACTACAAGAGTCTGAGAGCTAGGAGGCTTGGTTTGAGAAAGTAGGCTCCTTCACAAGTAATTGAACTATTAGATTTCCATAGCATAGCATAACAGAAATTATAAATTAATTTTATAATTTCTGCTATCCTACTAGGCATAGTGAATGATAATTTGCATATATTAAGGTTTTAATCCTGTTATCACTTGTTTAGTGGTATCTACTAGAATCATTATGACTAGATATTAGATGTTAAATGACAAATTATAATACTTATCTTGTTCAATGCTGACAATGCAATTAGTAATATAAGTAATCTTTGACTAATATAAATGGAAACAGTTAATAACCAGAATTAAGTCTTTGTAAAGTGTTGGTCACATTATACATGTGCTTCATAGATCACCTTATTTCGTACTTATAGTACCCACATAGAGTATATTTATTAACACCTCAGTAAATAGAAGATATTAAGATATGAAATAATTGCTGGCCTGGTTTGCTTTTTGCTTTTTTTTATTAAGTGTTCTGGAATTCAATAATTTTGAATTCATTATTTTCAAAAAGTAATGCTCTAATTTAAGTTTTATTTTCTCTCTTATGTACTAAAATAAATAAATTTTGGAATATGCAATCAGAAAGCCCAACTATGATATTCCTCTTTGCCCCTCATATTTCAAAGTATATCAATTTATAAATATTGCAAATTAACCCATCTGGTAAAACTATAGCTTCTTCTTATTCTGAACATAATAGAGCAAACTTGGTGACCTTTTAGGAGCTGGCTAATATTTCCAAGCAATATTTTTTTTTGCTTTTTTGGGTTACACCCGCGATGCTCAGGGGTTACTCCTGGCTCTGCACCCAGGAATTACTCCTGGCGGTGCTCGGGGGGCTATATGGGATGCCGGGGATCAAACCCGGTCCGGCACAGGCCGGCGCAAACAAGGCAAAAGCCCTACCCACTGGACTATCGCTCCAGCCCCTATTTCCAAGCATTTTGCCTTCTTTTCAGGTGCTGCAGCTGTAAAGAGTTCCATAACAGCATACCACCTTTACTCGTAGCAAAAGAGAAGAAGGTGGTTGCCACACCTGACCTATCAACACTAAATAAGCAAAGTAGCAGAGACATCTAGGGATGCCACAGGGAGAGCCATGCTGGCAGAAATAATATGTTTGAGCTGCTTCTCTTCTGGGAAAACAGCTGTGTGCCTGTCTGTGAGTATCTCCTAGGGTTTGCTTCAGAGCAGATCAAACAAATAGAGAAGAAAGACATCAGTTTAGATGTTTTAATTAAATACCGAAAAAATAAAACTACTAGAAACTTTAAGTGTGAAATCCAAGAAAACTCAGAGGTATCATTGCTGATACACTGAGGCGTGAGAAAGAACAATGTGTGATCACTGTTCTCTAAATATCCAGTCAAAGAGTAGCAGCTGAAATAGAATCTCCAAGTTGCTTTGTATGTTAATACTTCCAACTCACAGAGAAGCCCTGATGTCAGAGGGATGCCTATGGCAGTGCTGATTACAGGTAAAGTAGTTAACACAATACATTTATGGGAAAAGGAAACCATTTGTAATCTGCAAATGTCCTCAGGACCTACCTATGTTCTTTTATGAATATCTATCATTTCACAGAACATCAAGCCCCAAGCTTTACAACAAATAAACAGAACATAATCCAAATAAGGATATGGACACATATATTTTTAGATTTATGTTAGATTATTATAATTATATGCAAATATTGCCACGGAGGCAGGCTAGGGGAGGGGGGGGGGAATCGGCACTGGTGGAGGGATGGGTGCTGGAATACTGTATGGCGAAACCCAAACATGAACGTTTTTTGTAATTGTTAAAAATAAATAAATTAATTAATTAAAATATTATCTTATCAATGGTGCAATTGTAATGATAACTCAAAGTGCAGAATAATCATAAAATAACCCGAGGTGACACAGTAATTGGATAAATGGAAAAATGTGTAATCTGTGCCAAAAGTATTGAACCACAAATTAGTATTATAATTTAATCAGTAATCAACTAAATAATATGCATTTACCATTAAAGATTATGTGTTATATCAACTTAGTTTTTTTGAGTCAACATGCGGTACACAATTAGAAAGTTGTTCATGTTCTAGTGTCAGTTATATAATGTTTTGTGCTTTATGTATCTTGGATATTTACCCTTATCTGTTTGGTACTGGCTAAATAATTTTTTTTCCCATTCTGTAGGCTGTGTCTAAATCTTGGGCACTAATTGTTTTGAGCTTCAAAGGCTTATGAGTTTAATTAAAACCATTTGTTTATTTTTGCTTCCTCTTGCTTAGTCAGTGATTTTTTTTTTATCTTTGACGATGCCTATAGCTTCAATGTCATGGAGGGATTTGCCTATGTTTTCCTCTTTGTTCCTTATAGATTCAGATCTGATATTGAGGTTTCTAATCCATTTTAATCTGATTTTGTGTCTGGCATAAGAGAGCAATCTGAGTTCAATTTTTTTCTTGTAGTTGTACTGGTTCTTCCTAGCATCACTTGCTGTAGAGGTTTTTTGCTTCATTTTACATTTTTTCTCCTATGTCGAAGATTAAGTGGCCATTGATTTGAGGATGTGTATCCAGATATTCAACTCTATTCCACTGATGTGTGGTTCTGTCTTTATTACAGTACCATGCTGGTTTAGTGCATGTGTGTGTATGCGCATGTGTGTGTGTGTGTTTGTTTTAATTATGCTGCTTTGTAGCACGGTTTGAAGTTGTAGAAGGTGATGACTCATGTTCTTTTTAGAAGAACTGCTTTAGCTATTTATTCAGGATTATAGTTTCATATGAATTTCAAGATTGTTTTATCTATTTCTTTGAAAAATGTCATGAATATGCTTATATTACCATATTGAATCTTTATAATGTTTTGGAGAGCATTACCATTTTGACATTGTGAATCTTCCAAATTCTTGAGGAGGGAGGTGTCTCCATTTTCTTGTGTCCTTTCCTATTTCTAGAAGTGGTGTTTTGTAGTTTCCTTAAGTTAAGCTGATTTTGAGGTGCTTTTGAGACATGATTACAAACGGGCTTACTTTTTAGTATCTCTTTCTTCTCTTCCATTATTTGTATATATAAAAGCGATGGACTTATGGATATTGATATTGTAGCCTTCCATATTACTATAAAACATATTGTTTCTAGGAGCTTCATTTGAGAGTTCTTTAGATTTTCTAAGTCCAGAATCAAGATGTCTACTAATTGTTATAGGTTGACTTCTTTCCTATCTAAATGCACTTGATATCTTCTGCTTGTCTATTTGCTATGACAAGAACCTCCAGTACTATATTGAATAAAAGTTGAGAGTCGGCAACAGTGTCTTGTGCCAGATCTTAGAGGAAGGCTTTTAGTTTTTCCCCATTGAGAATAATTCTTGTGTGGACTTGTACAAGATAGCTTTGATTATATTGAGCAAAGTTATTTCAACTCCCATTTTGTTGGGTGTTTTTATCATGAATGTGTGCTAGATCCTGTCAAATTCTTTCTATACATCTATTCGTATGCTCGTCTAGTTTTTATCTTTTTCTTTTTATTGTATGATGTATTATGTTGATAGACTTGCAAATGTTAAACCATCCTTGAATCCCTGGGATAAATCCTAACTTATCATGGTGATGATCTTTTATAATGAGTCACTGGATTTTATTTACGGTGGAGTCGAAGAGATGTGCCTGCAGCTGGAGGTTTTTTGTCCTTTTAGATATTTCTTCGATGCTTTTGAAGGCATTCCATGCCACTCTATTCCTCCTGTTCAGCTCAGTTTTTAGGTTGTTCATCATGTTGACTTCTCCACCTAGGTACACGTAACTGCTGCATTCAGAGATGTTTGTCCATTGAGAGTGAAAGGGGCCTCTGGGACTAGTTTGTTTTTCATAAACATAGTTTTGTTGAGATTCAGCTGTAGATCTATCTTTCCACATTCTCGGTCGAAGTCAGCCAGTATTTGTGCAGCTTGGCTAATGTTTGGTGTTACTAGAACGATGTCATCAGCAAAGTGGAGGTGGTGTAGTCGCTGACCATCTATCTTCACTCCCATTCCTTCCCATTCTAATTGCCGCAAGATGTTCTCAAGGGTGGCACTGAAGAGTTTTGGTGAAATGGTATCACCCTGCCAAAGCCTTCTTTTGACATCAATGATCACTTCCTTGTAGAATGGTGATATCCTGGTGGTGAATCCGTAATACTGATCACGAAGGATCTTGATCAGCCTATTCTTTTTGTTTTGTAGTGACTATATGTTTTTGGTATCAGGATGATACTTGCATCATATAAATGTTTTGGGAGTGTTGTTGTTTCTTCAAGTTCCTGGTATAGTTTGAAAAAAGATCGTATGTAGGTCTTGTCTAAATGTTTGATAGAAATCACTAGTGAATTCATTAGGGTCAGAGTTTTTGTTTTGGGGGGGAGCATTTTGATTACCATTTCAATTCCCTTTATAGTGGTAGGTATATTTAGGTATTCTGACTGTTCTTGGTTCAGCCTTAGGAGGTTATAGGAGTTAAGGATTTATCCATTTCTTTGAGACTATTGTCTTGTGGCATAAGGTTTCTCAAAGTAAACTCTGATGATCGTTTGAATTTTTGTGATTTCTGTTATGATTTCCTAGCTTTCATTTCTAATTTGATTTAGTAGGGTTCTCTCTCTTTCTTTCTCATCTTGCTAGTGATTTATTGATCTTGCTCATTTTATCAAATAAACAGCTTTTTGTTTCATTGATCTTTTTTGGATGTTTTTGGTATTCCAGCTCAGTTGTTTCTGTTCTAAATTTATTTTCTTCCTTCTGCATAGTTTGGGGTCCTTTGGTTGGTCATTTTCTAAGATCTTAAAGCTTATCTCACCTCTTATAGTAAAATTTTTAAATAAAGTGCTACCATTATTTTTAATTTTAATAATCAAAACATTAAAGCAAACATATGCAGGCTGATATGTCTAATAAAATAAGAGCAAGTATAATGAGCTGAAAAGACTGTGCAACAGATAAGCCATTTAACTAGCATCTTCAGAGCCAGGAGAAAATCCGGAACCAAAACACGTGGCTCAAAACACAAAATAAAACAAAACATAAAGTCATGTGTTATGTGTTATAGGAAGGAATTCCAATGACAATTTCAACAATTTAAATTATTATTCTGGGCTGTAGTGATAGTACAGCATGCAGGGCATTTGCCTTGCTTGTGGCCAACCCAGATTCAGTACCCTGTGTTCCATACAGTACCCTAAAAGTTGCCAAGAATAATTCCTGAAAGAAGAGCCAGGAGTAACCCCGATCATTTGCTAGGTGTTTCAAAAGCCAAAATAATAATAATAATAATATAATGATAAATATAATGTTATTATTCAATTACCACACTGCCGAAAAAATAATCTTGTTTCTAAATTTTAATGTCTCAATTTTTATAAATGACTAAGACTTCCGTGATTCTGAAAACAGGTTCTAAACATGTTTCAAAAAATGTAGAAATTATTTTATGGGGAGCAGGTATGTAACTGAACAAATAGTTTCATGTAATAAACTTTATTCACTCTAAGAGACCAAATAACTTTCATAGAAAAGGAGTTAACACAGCAGCACTTTGAGTAAAAATCATTTTTTAATATATCACTAATATTATTAATTTACTGAATCTAGCATTAAATATTATTTATTTATAAATTTGTTAAATATAGTAATCAAAATATTTTTCCTGCAGTCATAATGGAAATGACTTTGTATTTCTATATATATTATCAACATAGAAACATTTTCTTTTTATGCTATAGTTATAGAAATAACATATTAAAAGATTACTTTAATTACTTGTTCTCATAAACTTTAAAGAAATTTTGACTCAGAAAATTGAATGACTTGCCTGAGGACATCTAATTCCTGGATTTTAACTTGAATTCATTAGCACACTGACTTTCTTTTGAATTATAAAATATTTTTCAATAAACTTTTAATAGCAATAGCTTTTATTAGTCTAAGGACAAAATTTAATTAATTGACTTTGGGTTGATTTTTATGTTCAAGTTTTAACATGCGGCTTTAAATTTCAGTTCACAGATTCTTTAAATAGTTGAACTACTTGTTTTAAAAAAGCAGAATGAGGGACTGGAGTGATAGCACAGCGGGTAGGGCGTTTGCCTCGCACGCAGCCTACCCGGGTTCGATCCCCAGCATCCCATATGGTCCCCCAAGCATGCCAGGAGTAATTCCTGAGTACAGAGCCAGGAGTAACCCCTGAGCATGGCCGGGTGCTACCCCCCCAAGAAAAAGCAGAATATTATTCATTTTCCAGTATAAAAGAAGATAGCTAATTTTTTAACTATAGGAAAAGACACAAATAGGGATAAAAATATTGTAACTGCTTTTTTTGAAAGCTAAGTAAATCTTGAACAAAATGAATGTGTTCTTTTGGATAACCCCTGACTCTGAAGTGACAGGAAAACTGTTAAACAGTTAGAGGCCAGTATTTCGGGCCTGGAGGGTAGCTATAAAAGTTGAGAACCTGACTTGCCTGGAGTAGACTTTGCTCAGAGAGAGTGAAAGTTTGTTGGAGAAGAGAGCTTGTGCTGGAGAACTTGCTAGGAGAGAGACAGGAGACCAGTTGGAGAGGGGAGAGAGAGTGGGGTCCTGCGGGAGAGCCTGCTGGGAGAATCCCTGTGGGCCTGCCTTCTGGAGAAACTGCTGGAAAAAAGGGAGGCTCCTGAAGTGAGGAGTTAGAGAAGACAGTTTAAAAGAAGACTTTCAAGAATCTGGATTTGGTCCTTTATCCTCGGGCCAGAAGGAATAGTCCTTGGTCCTAGACTCAGGTGGGGACTTCGCTAAACCCCAGTACTGTCAGGGACAATGTCCCCAAACATATTGGGTAGAGATCTACATGAACAACGTGTGCTCAGTACATGATTCCATCACCAGCCCACTCTGCATCCCCTATTTCAGAGGTAATGCCTTTTTAATTGGGGGGGGTGCTGTTTATAAGCAGAAAACAGAAAGAGTTTTTCCCTCACTTGGCTTTTGACTTAAGAACCTTATAAGCTGCTGAACAATGCTTTCAAGAAAGTACAAAGACTTTGATTTTTTTTTTTTTTTTTTTGCTTTTTTGGGTCACACCTGGCAATGCTCAGGGGTTTCTCCTGCCTCTGCACTCAGGAATTACCCCTGACGGTGCTCAGGGGACCTTATGGAATGCAGGGAATCGAACCCAGACTGACACAAGTTATTACCTATGAAATTGTTACAATTATTTATTGAGATATTGTTTGCAAAATACTTATAACAAATTCTGGACAATGGACCTACACAGTGCATTTTAGTCTGTGTCCCTCTGACTTCTGTTTCTTATACTCTAATAGAGAGCTGAGGCAGGATAGATATCAAGGGTAATTAATTATGTGTGAAGTTAAAGTACTAAGGTTATACCTGGGAAAATTGAGATCACAAGACTCCACATTCCCAAACCTATGATGATCAGGTATTTAGAGAGATATGAAGATATGTGTATCACTCTTAAAGATCATTTGGTGATCTTTGTTTATATAAGACTGTTTACTGTCTCTGAATCATACTCAGATAAACACTATGTGATTTATTAATTTCAAAAATAAGAATAAAATTTAATATTAAATAAAAACAAATTATTCCTATAGTAATCTCAAACCATGTACCTATACATAACAAATAAAATCATAAATTTCGTGGGGTTTCCTAATATAAAATCAAAACAACTGAGTGCTACTATGTGATGCTTCTTTCTACAAGGCATCCACAAGGTACAACTACCATACTTAGTATTGAAGCAAGTATTGAAAACTCTTAGTATTAAAAAATACTAAGCTTGCATATCACGGATTATCTACTAACCATTGAAAACTCATTCCAATCTCTTTTCATCAAATTAGTCTTCTCTTTAAATTCATATCCATACTAAAATTTTATCAGTATTTTAGTCATTTCCTACTATAGATCATACTTTTTTTGATGTTTCAAGTATTAGGAGAGAAGGCAGTTGGGACAGAGAAGGGGCCACTGGATAAAAATTACTGAAAATGATCAGACTGAATGCTGTAAGTAGGTAAAGGAACAAACATGATAACCTCTCAGTAATTGTATTGTAAAGCGTAATGCCGGCGGGGGAGAGATAGGAGTGAGAGAGAGGCGAGAGAGTGAGCAAGAGAATGAGAGAGCAAGCAAGAGAGGGAGAGTGAGAGAGCAATAGAGAAAGTGAGAGAGCGAGGCAAGAGAGAGAGCAAGAGATCTAGCGAGAGAATGAGAGCCAGCAAGAGAGTGAGAGCGAGCAAGAGAGAGATCAAGAGAGAGCGAGAGAACTAGAGAGAGTGTGTGCACTGAGAAAAGTGCCTGCCAGAGACAGGGGGTTGTTGGAGGGAAGACTAGTGACATCTGTGGTGGGAAATGTACACTGGTGGAGGGATGGATGTTGGAACACTATAAGACTGAAACAGGATTATGAATGTCTTTGAAACTGTAAGCACAGTGTTTCAATAACAATTAATTAATTAAAATCTATGAAAGCAGAATGAGAATGCTATTCAGGTCTCCCAAAGAGGAATCGAAAGAGCTATGCTTGGAATATCATGCCTCAATCAAGTGAAGGAAGGAATCCGGAGCTCCGACCTCTGTTGCTGTTCCAGTGTCCGGGCGCTGTCTCATTTGCCAAGGCATCGAAAATCAGATGGGGTGTACATTTAATGTGATTTGGAGATGATCGCAGAACTAGAACCGTTATTGATTGGATTCCACAGGATGTCAAATGATCATGTTGCCACCCACCTACAAGATGGTCAGACTTCTTCAAGACCCTGAATGAACGGTTTGAGGCTCTTCATATTTCTGAAGCAAGCAGATGCCATTGGGCTACACTGGCACGTGTTAGGGTCAAATGAAATGTTGCTGGTGCCTGCTCAAGCAAATTGATGAATAAAGGTATGTCAAGTGATCAAGTGATCAATTAAAATCTACGTTTTACTAGAATACTGTGGTAATTGGTGCTTGATGGCAGTTTCTAAATACACACTATGTCTATTTCAGTCTCAAAAAGGCACCCATGTTATAGGAAAAATAGTTTTTGTGGAGATGCAGATTTCTGGCTTCCACGTCTATGCTACACCCTTCCCAGCCTTGCCTCCTGGATTGGTACTCCACACCTAGGTGTCTAACTAGCCCCATGTGTGAGCCAAGAAAACTGGATTAGTTATTATTGAACTGCCTTCCATTTCTGAGACTTTACTGCTTTACCAGTCTCTTGAGAGCTTTTTACACCAGCTGTCAAGAGGCACAAAGGAGCCATGGAAGATTGTCAGGGTCATTAAACTCTCCTCAGTGGCTAATTCTTTCCCAAGAGGGCCACAGGCTCTGGGGCAGCCAAAGTGCACAGCTGTAGAATTTGAGAATAGAATTGTATCAAGGTGCCCTTAATACCCATTAAGAAAAAGATGACCTTTCTTCTGACCTTGAGAATCATTTACTCCTGCATTTAGAATCAGTGATGAAAATTCATTCTATTTTATTCTTTGCTATTTCTCTATTTAGATAAGGCAATGCATTTGTTAGAATAAATAATACAGTTTAGAAGAAAACAATTTCCGTAGTATTGACAAATGCCCAATAGTTGAAGGTTTATTGAGAGCCTGTCCTTTGTTCAATGAAATAAGCAGCAAAACATCTAAGCCCGTCGTAAACATGTGCAATATGTGAATCACACTGACAATATATCATAATCCTAAAATAACACTTCTTTGCTCTAATTTCATTTAATTTTCAAATTTATAGTATATGAATTAGAATCCTCCCTGAAAGATGCTTAAGAGTTTAAAGCACGATTGGCAATCTGCTGAAGCAAAATTTGCATAGACCCAAAGAGCAGAAGATGGAGAACTGCATAAAATAGTTCAGTAAAAATCTTTATGCTTTAAGAACTTAAGCTTCCAAACAATTAACCACATTTATACAAATATACAGATTGTTAACATTTGTGATATTGCATCATGGAACTTTTCTTGAAATTTACATATTATGTTTTCCTTGTTCAGAACTGATGTTTCCTTAACTGAATAAGATTCTAAGCCAATATATTGGCTCACAAAAGTAAAGTCTAATTTAAAAAAATGGAAAAATATGAGTCAGATTCTGTGTTAAAATAGTAAAGGGTGGGTGTTGCAGGACACCTAAAAAGCCTAAAAGCCTCTGCATCTGCCCTGGATTGCCTCCTACAGATCACTTTGTACAGAGGGGGGGTAGTTTAAATGTGGCAATTTATCTGACCATGTATTCTGTACAGGCTGGTATAAATATTCTCTCATGCTACCACAATCATCGTAAGACTAGCTAGATTTTACCAGCATATTTGCCTGGCCACGTTGGATCTCTAAGTAATTAGACCAGAGAGGAAATGCTGTTTGCATCCAAGCAAGCAAGCATGGCTCCCTGATAACTCAAAGACAACTAAAATATAAAACTACCATGAAGTAGACGAAACTCTTGTGAAGGCTTGGAGAAATATTTAACTGGCATTAGTATAGTCTTTGGTACAGAGGCATGCCATCTCAGAAACCCCCATCTCTACCCTATAAAAGGCATTTCCAGGCAGGTCTTGGCTCAGGACATTAGGTGAGGTGCTGGGAGAAATTACCTGAGGGCATTTGACCCTTCCTGCCAGAGGAAGTTATATTTAGCTTATAGCTCCTCCCAACTCTGCTAGGAGGCTTTGAATTAGCTCTGGGTTCTAGTAAACAGCCAGAAGGCCTCCTGAAGTTGCTACATTTCTATAGAGCTGTTTTCCTGTTTTCATCTCTAGATAGCCCAGCCCAAAGTGGGCTGGGCTGGGAAGTTTTGGTGGATTTCTAGCTATAAAAGAAGCTGCAAGATGGAAGAAGCTCTCTTTGTTTGCTCTTTTACCATTTTGCCATTTCAGCTTCCCTTGGTGTTTTGCTTCTCTGTCCTCTCAATTTTCTGTTGGGCCTCAATACGTGGTGGCAGCCATTTTGGCCTGCATATGACTGGGGCCTAGCTGGGAACCCAGAGTCGGAGGTTTTCCCTGCTCTTGGATTGTATATCAGAACCTGTGTTAGTAAAGCCCTTTTAAAACTGCATTGGATTCCTGAGTTTTCATCCATTCCCCGCCGGCTTCGGAGATAAAGGAAACATGCTTCCTGTCACTGCTGGGGACCCCGGCAGCGTCCCCGACAGGTGGGGGTGTAGGAAATGGCTGGGAAGGATACTTAAATAAGGTATAGGGAAGAAAACACTTAAATTGAGACTATGGTGTTGGAACATTGCACAAAACCTTATGGTCAATAGTATTACAAATCACAGTGCCTCATTTTTTATAAACACCTTTATTTTTTAGATTATAAATACATTTTAAAATGTTTAAAATGATTTTAAGCAAGTACATTGTAGAAATCATGATTATGTAAATTTGGATTTACATTTCTCCAAGCCTACACAATCCACCACCTCAGCAGAGTCTCACAATAAGCCAGACGACCCCCACTCCATGAGGGTCTCCATTTTCCACATCTTCAGCACTCCACCCAACAGACCAGCCTATCATAGCCTGACTCATCGAGATCCACCCTGCAGCAGTCTTTTTTTTAAATCCGGCCCAGGTATGCTGACTCAGAGACTCACAGACATGGGACAGAGCTGCTACTGTCTCTCCCTGTACCCAATCGCTCATGAGGCGCCCGGGAGGGATGGCAATTTCTAGCCTTGGCCCGCCACCCCAGCAGAGCCTCACAATAAGCCAGACAACCCCCACTCCACATTCGAACTTCCCCCTCATCAGCACTCCACCCAGCAGACCAGCAGCCACGCAGTTCATCAATAAATGCTGGATTTTGAA
This sequence comes from Cryptotis parvus, assembly GCA_021461705.1. Classification (NCBI taxonomy): domain Eukaryota; kingdom Metazoa; phylum Chordata; class Mammalia; order Eulipotyphla; family Soricidae; genus Cryptotis; species Cryptotis parvus. The sequence goes on along the minus strand of JAJIBD010005249.1, from coordinate 7,182 downwards.
AAGACTACAAGAGTATGCTACCCGCATGGCAGAGCCTGGCAAGCTACTCGTGTCATGTTTGATATGCCAAATACCAGTAACAATTATAGACCTCATTCCCATGACCTCATGGAATGGTTTGAGGCTCTTTATGTTCCTGGAGCAAGCAGGTGCCCTTGGGCTCTACTAGCATGGGACAGCACATATGGAGATGTTACTGGTGCCCGCTCGAGAAAATTGATGATGAATGGGAAGACAGTGATACAGTGAAATTTGGATTAACATCTAAACCTCATTGCATCCTAAATGTACTATTGCAACTGCACCTATATTCTTTTGTTTTATTATACCTCCACGAGATATACAATTACCAAGATGTTCATAATTGGTTCTCAGTCTTATAGTATTCCAGCACCATCCCTCTACCAGTGCCCCATTCCCACCACCAATGTCCCCACATTCCCCATTCCTTCCCACCTTCCCAAGCCTGCCTCTATAGCAGGCACTTCCCCACCCCCACTCTCTCTCTCTGACATATTCTGTGGCTTGCCCTACAGACATTTAGGGTTTATCATGTAAATCTCTTTTGTGTATTCAATACCAGCTCTACCACCATTGTGCCCATACCACCTCCAAAGGCCACCCACTCCCAATTCCACATCAGCCTCCCCAGTTTGTTTCAACTACAATGATCATTATAACGTATGTTCATTATAGGTCATGCAAGGTCCTGGGAAGGACTTGGCCCTAAACTTGGTTGTTATCTAAGCCTGGCATGCAGCCACTTTGCGGCTGTGTACTTTGGGCAGGAGCTGGCACAGCTGTGCATCTGGATGTTCTCTTCTCTGGCATTACTGAGGATGGCGGCTCTGGCACTCAGAGACATGCCCACATGGGGAGGGGCGTCAATTCCCACTCCGAGCCTGGACAGCCGACCACAAAAGCCCACATGTCTGCTGGCCCCAGGAGCTTGGCTTCACCCAACCAGGGACCTAGTCAGTTTTCCCCACTTGTTGTTCTGCCGGTGCAGTTGTGCATCTGGACATTCTCTTCTCCGGCATTACTGATGATCCACATCTGTATCTTGAGAATCTCTCTCTTGAAAGTGCTTCAGGACAGTTACTACACTCACACCCCTGTACTCAATGATGTCAGTTTTGCATTGGCTGTGGTGGGAGTATTTATACCCACAGGATTTGGAAAACATTCTAAAGAAGAGCTTGCCGATTGTTTTGGTTGAACTTAAGAAAGTGTTGGATAAAGCTTAAGTAATACAGATTAATTAAAAAGTCCAATGTTTGTAACCTTTGCATTTGCATTTAAATGATACCCAAAGTTTAAAAAAAATATTTCATTTGATATGAAGCAATTACCCAATTCAGCAAAGAGTTTACTCACATTAATTTAAATTTTAAGTAATAAAATTGATACATATTTTTACCTGTCACTTTGTTACCTGTCAATAAAAATAAACACTGAACTGTTAGGTCCCCCACAAACCATAGACACACAGAGACACAGAAGAGAGAATAGAGGAGATGGATAATTTAGAGCTCAGAGATGAGGGCTTCCATTCGGAAGGGACTCAGAGAGCCAGGGACTGACTTTCCTTTTTTGGATTTTTACCATAACATTTAATTGCTTATATGCATTACTTTTACCTAAGCAAAGCAGATTTAGAGGAGCAGAAGACAGTGCTCTCAACAACATCCTGACCAAAATTACAACCCTTTTGTTAGTGAGTCTTTTTTCTTCCTTTTTGTTAGTGGGAACTTTCTGAGGTTATTAATCCATCTTGTCCCTACTCCATTCCCAGCGACTGTGGTCCTGGGCCGGCTGAAAGATATAACTGAGTTATCTCTTGCTTTTGCATTCTTTTCTAGGTTGGGTTGTGTCATAGTGGGCTCACAAAACAAGACTGCTATTATACATGCTTTGTTCAGTTATGTGAAAGATATAACTGATTGAATGGAGAAGCTTCCTCACTTTTCACCATCTGTCTTTGTCTTCTATGGTCTATCAAGAAGGTGATTTACAGAGGAGAAAGATTAAAGAATTTTAGTTACTGTGCATTTGGTATTTCTTTTTACTGTTTGATTTTAAGAACATAGCATTAGCTCTTCTCTAGTTTTGTGTATCCTCATCTTGAAATGATTACAAGTAAGCCATTCCATTGTGAAATTTGTTGTGAAGTGAGGATGCATTTATATTTCTTTTTTTTAATTTTTTTATTATACCACCATGAGACATACAATTACAAAGGTGTTCACAATTGGTTCTTGGTAATACAGTATTCCAGCACCCATCCCTCCACCAGTGCCCCATTTCTACCACCAATGTACCCCCCCCCCCCTCCCACCACCCCCAGGATGCCTCAACAGCAGGTAGCCCTGTTTCCTCTCTTTCTCTCTCTGTCTCTCTCTCTGTCTCTGCATCTCACTCCCTCTTCTTTTTTACACACTGTGGCTAGCCCTGCAGATATTTAGAGTTTATCACTTAAGTCTCTTTGTGTATATTCAATGGTGAGTTTTAATCTGCCATTACCATTTCACACATTTAGTAAAACACTGGTATCTATCTGTACCCTATTAATGAATGCAGTCATTCTATATCTGTCCTTTTTCTTCTGACTAATTTCACTCGGCATGATAATCTCCATGTCCATCCATTTGCAGGTATATTTCATAATTTCATCTTTTCTGACAGCTGAATAGTATTCCATAGTGTAGATGAACCACAGTTTCTTTAGCCAGTCCTCTGTTCTCTGGCATTTAGGTTGTTTCCAGATTCTAGCTATAGTGAATAGCGCAGAGATGAATAAAGAAGTACAGCTAGTGTTTCTGCTATGTGTTTTTCAGTCGCTAGGGTATATTCCCAGGAGTGCTATTGCTGGATCAAATGGGAGCTCAATGTCTAGTTTTCGGAGGAATGCCCAAGTTGTTTTCCAAAACGGCTGGACCAGTCGGCACTCCCACCAACAGTGGATGAGAGTCCATTTTCCCCACATCCATGCCAGCACCGGTTGTTCTTGCTGTTTTGGATATGTGCCAGTCTCTGTGGTGTGAGATGGGACCTCATTGTTCTTTTGATTTGCATCTCCCTGATGATTAAAGATGAAGAGCACTTTTTCTTATGCCTTTTGGCCATTCAAATTTCTCGTTTTGGAAGCTTCTGTTCATTTCTTCTCCCCATTTTTTGATGGGGTTGGTTGGCTGTGTTTTTTCTTGTGAAGGGCTACCAGTGCCTGATATATCCTGAATATTAACCCCTTGTCAGATGGGTATTGGGTGAATATCCTTTCCCACTCTGTGGATTGTCTTTGTATCTTGGTCACCGTTTCTTTTGAGGTGCAGAAGCTTTTCAATTTTATATAATCCCATTTGTTTATCTTTGCTTCCATTTGCTTGGTCAGTGGTGTGTCGTCTTTAAAGATACTTTTCGTTTCGATGTCGTAGAGCGTTTCTCCTATGTTTTCTTTGATGTATCTTATAGATTCATGTCTGATGTTGAGATCTATAATCCATTTTGATCTGACTTTTGTGCATGGCGTTAAATGGAGGTCTCAGTTCATTTTTTTACACGTAGCTGCCCATTTTCCCCAGCACCATTTGTTGAAGAGGCTTTCTTTTGCTCCACTTAATATTTTTTGCTCCTTTATCGAAGATTAAGTGGTTGTATATTTGAGAGTGTGTTTTAGGATATTCAGTTCTATTCCATAGGTCTACGGGTCTGTCTCTATACCAATACCACACTGTCTTAATTACAACTGCTCTGTAGTAGAGCCTGAGGTTGGGGGAAAGTGATACCTCCCATCTTCTTTTTCCCAAGGATTGCTTTAGCTATTCGTGGGGGTTTATTATTCCATACAAATTTCAGGAGTGTTTGTTCAATTTTTTTGAAGAACATCATGGGTATCTTTATAGGGACCGCATTGAATCTGTATATATTTCTATTATCATTCTCTGGTAGGATATGAGGAAACATTGAACAGGAAATAATTCACAAAGGGGAGAGTGAAGCTGCATCTTTAATATGCCACATGCATTATCCCTCTCATCTTCCCAAATGGATTTGTAGACAACCTCTCCAGTAGTCCTGGGATGTTTTCCTCAGTGTCTAAATAATAAGTGGAGAAAGTGCTTAGCTGAGTATGATTCAGAGACATTAAGTGGCCTTATGTAAACAAAGATCACTTGAATTATCTTTGAGACAGTTACACTCAACTCTCAACTCTCTCTTAAATATCTGATCATCACAGACCTGGGAATGTGGAGTCTGGTGATCTCAATTTTCCCAGGTATAACATTAGTACTTTAACTTCACGCACAATTAATTACCTTTAATATCTATCCTGACTCAGCTCTTCAGAGTATAAGAAACAGGAGTCACAGGGACACAGACTAAAATGCATTTTGTAGGTCCATTGTCCAGTAATTATTTTGAGTATATTGCATATGCTATTTCAATAAATAACCATAACAATTTCATAGGTAATAATAATCATTTTTTCTCTATTTTTCCAGAGGATGCCACTAAAAGATGGGTCTCAAACAAAGACTCATAGAGCTAGTGTTATGTCATTTGAGTCCATTCCATTTAAGCCTGCTCAATTTTTGCCATTGCCATAGTTATTAGTACACACTCATAAACACACATTTACAGCACTTTTAGAAAAACGTAATTGCTACTTCAAGCAAAACTTCAAATGTAAATTAAATTGAAAAATTCAGTCCTTTAAGACTGAAAGCATAGCTCTTCTTTATATTGTTTATTCTTCATGCTTACTGCTATTATTGAAAACACTTAAAACATGCGTTTTTAATATTTATTTATTGAGACTCTTTTGTGTGTGTATCTAGCGGCAAGAAGATGGAGAAACGAGAAGGCTGTACCTTTCCTGTTACTGTCAACCTTAGCACAAAATACTTTGTACTGTTCTTTAGGTAGATTAACACATATGACTGGTATGTCTATCCCAAGTTCTATTTAGAGTTAAGAGGAAATTTGGCAAATGCTTACATGTGAAGTTATCACAAATCACCCTGAGATCCTAGAATCTAGATATTGTAGCTTTAAAGCAATCTTTCTCCACAAGGTCACTGCTAAACATGCAAATTAGTTGTCTTTTCCTGGTTTTTATGTGAAGTCATTAGAAACTATTAACACCTTAGCAAACACTTTAGTATCTTAGAGAAGCTACTTAAGGTTCTAACAGAGTTCAGACCTTTGGGAATATAAGACAAAATGGGATGAGAAAATACAAAGAAAGTGATTTGGAAAAAATGCTCACACTTTCACAAAATCACTTTGCTTTGTTGAGTGTTCACAATAATATAATAGACAGAAATTACACTTGTCACTGAAAATAGACAGAGTTACTTCTTTGAGGAGTTTGTAATCTACTGAGAAACAAAGATGTAAGTGATGAAATAGAACTAACATGTGATCAACAGGACTGTGAATGCTTTAGGCCTATAATGATGTTGGGAAAACATACAGGTTGGTGAAAATACGTGCCATTTTGAGGAGGAGAAAGAACATTCCTAACAGTAGATAGCACTAGTTAATGACTACTAAATGAATATAGCAAAGTTATTCAATCTACTAGTAGAAAATTGATAAAAAAGAAAGAAATTAAAAGGTACTTTACAAGGTTGAGCAGGGATATTCTTTTTTTTTTTGCTTCTTCCTCTCCACATCTGAGGGTATTTATTCATTTAGTTATGTTTCAAACACCTTTTGTGGTGTATCTAACATCTTAAATTTTCATTTATTTTTATAATTGTCACAGTCAGTGTGTGGTGAGAGGGGGTGCAAATCAACGACAGGGGACTTTCACATGCTGGGCACATGATGTCGCTTGAACTATCTCCCCTTGCCCTTTATTTATTTAATTTCCCCTTTTATTTGAACATCATGACTTACAAAGTACAAAGTTTTTTCACAGCACAGTTTTTACGAGCATTCATCATTAAATACCAATCACATCACCACTTTGGCCCCCACCACCAAACACCTTTTCCTACCACCTACCCCCTTGCCTGCTCTAGTAGCCAGAATTAATTGTATTGATTATTGCAACTTATAAATAGTAATGGTACTGATAAAATCATAAGCTTTCCCTGGGTTGCTTTGTGCGAATTTGGATCATCATTATTTCAGGCTTTCATAACTATTGTTTGAACCTGAGCCAACACTGAATAGTATAACTTATATTGCTATGTTAGAGCTAATATGTTAAATATGGTCAAAAAACATATTCTTAGAAAAGGTTTATAGGAATCATTAAATCTCAACCTGGAACCATTGGGCTATCTGGTCCCCCTCCATGTTTAAGGAATTACTGCTATGTTCTTACAAAGTAGAAATCGTTCCTATGCACAGTTTATATTTCTCAGAATTCAAGTGGCTACTCTGCGGCTGCTGGCCAGTATCATGTGTGCAGTTTGTTGGTCTTGAAATTTCTAGATGCATGTTTTTAGCCATGGTTGTAGTGTAGTTGCAATGGCCCCCGGGGCGGGGATTCTAGGTGCAGCCCTGTGATCTCTGGAGGGCAGAACTTAGGAGAGGGGGCACGAGTTCCGGCAACAAAGAGTCTGCAGGTTATCCACATACCTGGGTTTGAAAAGCGGCTTCTCTCATGGATGGGGCTCTTTCAAGCAGTGGACTCTAACCTGGGAAGTAGCTGCAATTGTGAGTGGTGGGCTTTGGCTCTGGGGCTTTGTTGAGATGGGCCCATCCTCATACAGGGTAGCCCCATTTTCAGCCTGTTTCTGCCCGGATGGACTGGTATCATATCTGCAGTTTGTTGGTGCTCTTGGAGATTTCTAGATGTGTGTCTGAACCGGGCCTGAAGTGAAGTTGCAATAGGGATATTCTTTGAATAGTGTGCTCAATGGTTCTTTATCTCTTTCCCCTTCTCTCTCTTTCTCTTTTCCTTCCCTTTCAGACCATGGATTAGATTACAGAACATACATTAAAGGGTTGTCCTGTGTATCATTTTGCCCCCTGTTTAATGCTTCTATTCTCAATGGAGAATATAAGCAAAGCAACACTGGCACAGACCATTTGCTATTAAATTTAACAGGAAACGTTTTTTTGATTTAATATTTTTATTATACCACCATGAGATATACAATTACAAAGATGTTCATATTTGGGTTACGTCTTACAGTGTTTAAGCACTCATCCCTCCACCAGTGC